>SNQJ01S0055145.1:19703-30275 GCA_010110895.2 Picea sitchensis
TTGACTCACGATGAACATAATTCCTGTAGCGTTCATGCCTTCCTTGTGGGTTTTAATAGATTGGAAATCTAATTTAAGCCTGTTGTTGTAGGAACTATGCTTTTTTTGTCTGGTTTTCTTGTGGATCGGAAGGCTCTAAACCTGATTATCGTTTTCCTTTCATCTCCTGGTAAAAACATCAGTAATTTTAACCCAGGCATTGTTTATCATCATACTGACCCTGTGACAACCATCTCATGCTTGTTACGAATGGTTGACCCACGCGTTTCCACCCAATCCCATCCCTGCGTTTGATGTTACTCATTCTTTACGTTTTTTTTTGGGTTCTAATTCCTGTGAGATTGGGGATGAATGCCCCAACATTTTTGGGTTATATTTCCTGGCGAATGGATGCAGGATACCCCCGAATTTCAATCACTCAATCTTTACATTTTTGGGTTTCTAATTCTTGGCGAATTGATGGAGGATACCCCAACGTTTTGCTTTATTTTCCTGGCTAGTTGATGGAGGATACTCCATGATTTTCAATCACATAACCTCTGCGTTCTTTTATTTTTGTAATTCGTGGCAATTTCATTTTTTTTTGTGGTTTAGTGTTATGTTTCTGGAAAAATCGTTTGGTTTATGGTTACTGAATTTCAGTCTTCAGTGTCTGGTTTACATTCATGAGGTGCATCCACAGATATCCCTGAATTTCAAGCACCACGCTTGGTGGTTGCGTGGACTAAGTAATCTGTGGTGAATTTTCTGCTCCTTTCCCAGCTAGATTCGTGCTCCTTCCCTGACTTTTTTCGTTTATACCATAGGATGACAGTGATTTCTTACACCGTTGCACACCACGCCTTCGTGGCTGAAACGCCACCCATTTTCCTCCACAACCACACAGGAATACTACTATATTGCTAGGCGAGCTCACCCAGCCTTCATGGCTGCGTTTTTAATGTAAGCYGGCCTGCGCTAAAGTACTGTTAAGGTTGGAGMTTTTAGCGATTTTAAATGAGTCTTACTCTATCTAATCCGTTTTAAATTTTGCGTCTTTGTTTATTCTTATTAAACATGCRTTTAATTCCCTTAAAAACTTTTAATGCCTTTTARTTTAATGCTTAAAACCCTTTTAATGCTTCATAGTTGACACTTAAACTAGTTAATGCTCTATGGATTAAATGCTTAATGTTAATGCTTATGGCCAAGTTAATGTTAATGATATTATGATGTTTGGCAATGATTAATGTGATGTAATGACTAATGTTAATGCTTATGGTCAAGTTAATATTAATGTTATTGTTTTATGGTGAGGATAATGTAATGAAACGCTTAATATTAATGTTGATGGTATTTATTAAATGATCATTAACGGAGTATAATGGAAAGGTTAACAGGSATTTTGTTTTATGTTGGTAAAAGGTGAATGATAAAAGTTTATAGGCATTATGTTTTATGTTAGTTAAGGGGGAATGATAAAAACGTTTATATGCATCTKTTTTATGTCARCTAAAGGAGAATGATAAAAKTTTATATGCATTATGTTTTTGTTAGTTAATGGTGTATGATGAAGAGGTTTTTAATGGAAAATAAACTCTCTAAATGCAAAAGCTAGAAGGGGTGTGTTATGCGTTGTAATTATTTTAGTCAAGTCCTTATTGAAAACTTCCACGTTGAATAATTATAGTTATGGTTTACAATGACTTGATGTATGTGTGACTCCCTGAATAGACCCGGAAGGTAGATCACCTCACACGCCCTGGATTTTATTTTAATGAACGATTGATTAAATAGCGCGTCTGGGATTTAAAAAGAATTGTGCCTCGAGTTGGTTTCTGCTAGATAGTTTTTGTATATCAGATACCTTGCGTGCTTGTAATTTAAAGTTGATTGAAGTAATGTTTAAGTGTTTAGATTTTTGGTTGCGCACCATGCACAAAGTTGGATTTTGATTGCTAGTTCCCGCTCGCAATTGAAGGATTTATGTTGCTTGTGACTTTTTTGCTGGTTGCTTGGGTTGGTCTGATGTTTGTCCTTAGCTTGGTAGGATTGTTTGTTGGTGTCAAGAGGGATATAGACACCTCCATGTTCCTCAGAACAGTCGCCAACCCTGAGACCTTAAATGGTTAAAATCGATGGGAACCTGGGCTTGAGTGTTGCTTATGTGTCTTGGAGGTCCTAACCATTGCAGGGTAGGACGGGTAGGTAGTCAGTCTTTCTTCTGTCGATTGATCGTCATTAAATGCATGTAGTTACTTGTTGTCAGTCTTATGTCGTCTTGTTGTGTTAGTCGTGGTTGCACCTTGATCGTCGTCGGGTGGCGACGCAGAGTCGAATGTATTTATTTCCCTTGTACACGCGCGCACACACTTTCAAAATAAAAATAAAAATTTGCACTTGTTCTAAGAGGTTCGTCGACGTAATGAGGAGGTTCTTTACATCATAGGTCACACAAAAAAGGTTCGTTTGTTAATCCCTAGACAAAGCCCCATGTTAATCATAAAACCCATTGTTAAGCTCTAGATATTGAGTTATTACATTTCTAATTTTATATTAGTAGGTCAGCTAAAACCTTTCATTGCCCCTTTCATTATAATTGTACCCTTTGTCTCCAATATATATACCAAGGAGACCTAGTCTTAGAATCAAATTATCTTGTCTTATGCAATGAATGTATTGTAAAAAGAGGTTTCTCCCTCAAAGTGGACTACTATTCATTGATTTTTTTTTAACATTATCAAGGAGTTGGTTCATAACAATTGGCTTCAGAGAATCAATCCTAGGGTTTTGCTACTACAAGCGAGTCATCTTGGAATTTTTGCTATAAATTTTTTCTGGGATGTTTTAGAGAGAGAAATTTTGAGGATACTAAGGAAATATAATGAAGAATAGGTGGTCAAAATTTTAGGTTCTGGTTAGTTACATTTTCAGAGATATATCCCGTGGAAATATCTCTAGCCCTGAAATTAGTTACTAGCCCTGAAATTAGTTACTAATTTCTGGTTAGTTACTAGCCCTGAAATTAGTCTCAAACGAGTCATACTTTTATTTTCTCTATAGAATAATTTCAGTGAAGTTTCAGACTCTTAAATTTTCAGAATCCCAAGGATACATAGCAAAGTACATGTGGAAAAATTTTCATATTTTGAATCATTACAATTTGTGATATATATCTAGTGGAAGTTGGGATTTTTTATTGATCCTGAAATTAGTCTTAAACAAGAAATTTTGGTATTTTTGCTATAACTTTTATTGGTGATGGTTTAGACTGTGAAATTTTCAAGAGATTAACAAGCCATACCAGATTACTACAGGTCAAAAATTTTGACCCACAAAGGTTCAAATTTATGATATATATCAAGACAAAGCTCATCCCTCCATACATTCTCCAAATCAAGGTTTGAAAGGTACACAACTTATAATTGGCATAACTTTTGATTGGAAGATCTATTTTTAGTGATTCAAAATTTGTGATAAAGAGGAAAAAGAGGAGAATTATTTTTTCTCACATGGCTCCAAAGGTTCATTTGAAATTTAATTCACAAACTAAACCTCTAGATATCTCAACCACAACTCAAGAAGAAAGAGATGAAAATTTTCACCAAAATGAAGAAGTGAAAAAAATTATGAATGAAAACCGGGAACATATGGAAAAGAAGATGGAATAATTGAAAATTTCCATGTATGAAATGTTCTTACATACCCTAGATGAGATAATCCCTAAAGGATATAACAATATTCAAAGAAATCATGAAAATGTAGAAGACATAAATATTGAATCCTAGAATCATGATTATTCATCACTTCAAGATCCACATCATCAAGGTTTCAATGCGGAACCAAGGAACTACTTCATTCCAAAGATTGATATGAGGAATTTTTATGGTAAATATCGTGTAACATGGATATTCCATATGGAACAATTCTTTGATCTACACCAAGTGCCAATCTTACAAAAGGTAAATATTGCATCCTTGTATTTAGAAAATGATCAATTTGTTTGGTATCAATGGCTTTGTGAAAGAAAAAATGATTTTATTCTCTCTTGGTCCATTATGATGGATGAATTGAAATCACATTATGGGGATATTAAGAGAAACAAATTATTTATTTAATTGATAAATCTTCGGCAAAAAAGGTCCAACAACAGATCACATTCAACAATTCTAAAATTTTAGTCTCAGGGTAAAGAAATTCCAAAGGATATTTTTTTAGATCCCTTTATGGGCACTTTAAAGGAGAAAATTAAACATGAGGTGCATCTGTTTGAACCTAAATCCCTAGAGAAATCTTTCAAAATGGCAAGGAAAGTGGAAAACAAAAATATGGCTACTAGAAGGGTGGCCACTAACAACTATAGAGAGCACCATGTTCCCTCTCCTAATCTCACTCAACTGACAAGGTTGAGAACTCAACAAATGGATGAAATAATACCAAAGGGACTATGTTTCAATTGTGACAATAAGTACAGTAAGGGGCATAAATGTGGTGAGAAGAAATTATTTTAGATAGAATATGAAGAGGAAGAATATGAATAAATGGAATCATCACAAGATCTAAATCTAGAAGAGACTACTCCAAAGGTATCTTGTCATGCATTGGTCGTCATTAATACTTCTCAAACCCTCAATATAGAAGGATATATCAAAAATGAAAAGGTAATAGTTTTGATTTATTATAGTAGTACCCATAACTTCATCAACTACAAAATAACAAAAAGTCTCAATTTCTTTGTATTTCCAGCATAATAATTTCAAGTAATGATTGTAGATGGAGGTACCATAAATTGTTCAGTGAAGTGAAATAGTATTAATCTCAATATGGGAGATTATTTATTGGATAATCCCATGATTTCCATCCAAATGGGTGGTGCTAATGTTGTATTATGAGTGCAATGGTTACAATCATTGGGAACAATGACCCTTAATTTTCAAGATATTTTCCTCAGAAGGAAAGGAAATTGAGCTTATAGATATCCAAGGGAAACCCTCTAAAGTGATAAGCTCTAATATCATGAAAAAATTAATAAAAAGGGGACACCATGGTGTAATTTCACAATTTTGTTCACTAGATGTTCAAGCATTTATATTTTTTGCTCTAGTGGATCTCCAAATAGTTATCAACAAGCATTCCAAGGTATTTGGAGATATTTCTAAGGGTATTCCACCTTTTGGAGATCATTATCATGCTATTCATTTGCAACTAGGAAGTGTACCACCTAACATTAGGCCTTACATGTATCCATATGCACATAATAGTGAGATTGAGCATATGATCCAAGAAAAGTTAGAGGTTGGCATCATTCAACCTAACCAAAGTGATTTCTCTTCACTAATAGTGATGGTTACAAAAAAGGATGGTTCATGCAATATGTGTCTAGATTATAGACAACTCAAAGATAAGTTTCCCATTCTTGTCATTGATGAATTATTAGATGAATTGCATGGAACGATTTTCTTTACTTTGCATGGATCTTCATTTGATATATCATTAAATTATAATGAGTTGGGAAGACATTCTCAAAACAACCTTTAGAACACATGAAGGAAATTATCAGTTTTTTGTTATGCCATTTGGACTTACTAATTCACCTTCAACATTTCAAAGCCTAATTAATATATTTTCAAACCCTACCTTAGAAAATTTGTGTTCGTATTTTTTGATGACATACTAATCTACAAAAAATATTGGTAAGAGCATGTACACCATGTTGATAGAGTATTACAACTATTGGAAGAGAAAAAAATTTATGCAAATCCTTCCAGGTGTGCCTTTGGGGTTCAAGAAGTGGAATATTTGGGTCATATTGTATCTCATGAAGGTTTCAAAATGGACCCTAACAAAATTAAAGCTATGAGGGAATGGCCAATTCCCAAAACCTTAAAGAAAATTAGAGGATTCTTAGAATTGATATGCTATTACTGCAAGTTTGTCAAGAAATATGGTCAAATAGAAACATCTCTAACATCATTATTAAAGAAGGAAGAATTTTATTGGATTCAAGAGGCAATTAAAGCTTGAAAAACTTAAGGAGGCTATATGTACCACTCTTGTCCTATCCACACTAGACTTCACAAAAATATTTATTATGGAGTGTGATGCCTCAAGCCATGGAATTGGTACAATTTTAATGCAAGAAGGAAGTCCCCTTTCCTTTGAAAGAAACCTACTTAAATGAAAAAAACTTAACCAAGCCCATTTATGAAAAATATGTTGGCCATACTACATGCAATTAAGAAATGACGTCCTTTCCTAATGGGAAGACAATTCAAAGTAAAAAAAAAATAATGATAGTTTGAATTACTTCTTGGAGCTATGATTATCTTAAGAATGGAAACAAAATTGGGTTATGAAGTTGCTAGGTTATGACTTTTAAATTATTTACAAAAAAGGAAAACATAATATTGTGGCAGTTGCACTTTCAAGGAAAAATAAAGAAGCAAAGAGTTTACTATGTGTTATTTCTATTTCACAATCCAATTTTGTGGAAGAAACAATGATAAAATGGAAGCAATATCAAGAGATATGCAAGATCATTTAACAACTACAAGAGGACCCAAATTTATTAGATAAATTTGTGTGGAAGAATGTTTTTCTATGATATCATGATCACCTATATTTATGTAAGAATTCCCAACTCAAATATAAGGTCCTTTAGGAATTGCGCACTTATTTTATAGGAGGACATTCAAGGTTCTTGAAAACTCACCACAAGATCAAGAGTGATTTTTTCTAGGAAGGTATTAAAACTAATGTTCAAAAGTTTGTGGTTGAATATGTGGTATACCAACATAATAAGGGAGATTCAATCAAGATGACATGTCTCCTACAACCATTAGATATACCAAGTCAACATCGGGAATAAGTTTCAATGTATTTTATTACAATTTTACCCAAATATGAAGAAAATAATGTCATCATGGTAGTAATGGATCGACTGACAAAGTATGCCCATTTTTGCTCTTTTTCTCATCCTTTTAAAGAAAGTACAATAGCCACAACATTCATGGAAATAGTTCAAAACCTACATGGAATCCCTAAGATTATTGTAAGTGACAAAGATCCAATTTTCACTGGAAATTTTTGGATTGAATTATTTTCTAATTTAGGTATTCAATTGGCTCACAACTCATCTTACCATCCTCAATCCGATGGGAAAACTGAGATTATGAATAAATTTCTAGAAGGATATATTTGTTGCTTTGCATCTAATAAATAGAAACAATGGGTCAAGTGGTTGGCCTTGGTAGAATGGTGGTACAACACATCCTTCCATATTTCATAAAATATTTCCCCATTTATGGAACTTTATGGATATCATCCTCCATCCATCACATCACCCTTGAAAAGGAATGCAAGGGTTCAAGCAATGAAGGACCACATAGGGAACCAATAAGAGGTTCTCAAACTATTGAAGGACAACTTGGTTATAGCACAAAATAAGATGAAACAACAAATAGATCAACATTGAAGTGAAATGGAATTTGAAGTGGGGGATTGAGTATTTTTAAGTCTACAACCATATAAACAAATGTCCCTCAAGAAAAAAAATGACAATAAATTAGCACCCAAATATTATGGGCCCTGTAAGGTGTTGCATAGGATTGGAAGTATGGCTTACAAATTGGAGTTTCCTCCATCTTCACCTATACATCTAATCTTCCATGTTTCCTTCTTAAATAAGGTAATCGATGACAAGATCCTAGTCCAAACTATTTTATCATAGATTAAAAAAGAAGGGAAAATCATATTAGAACCAGAAACAATCCTTGAAACAAGGATTAAGCAATTGAGAAATCGAGCAATTATTGAGTACCTCTTCAAATGGAAGAAACTACCAGTGGAAGAGGCAACATGGGAAGATGAGTTCTTCATGCAAAACATTTTCGGTTATTCAAGTGTTGAGGAAAACACTTGTCTGAAGGGGAGGGCAATGTTAATCCCTAGACAAAGCCCCATGTTAAGCATAAAACCCCTTATTAAGCCCTATATATTAATTTATTACATTTATGGTGTTATTTTAGTAGGCCAACTAGAACCTTTCATTGTACCCTTTCATTATAATTGTACCCTTTGTCTCCTATATATACACCAAGGAGACCTAGTCTTAGGATCAACTTATCGTGTCTTGTGCATTGAATGTATTGTAAAAGGAGTTTCCCCCTCGAAGTAGACTCTTATTGATTGAATTTTTATAATTATCAAGGTGTTGGTTCATAACATTGTGCTTCATAGTCCCATGAGAAAATACTCTCCCCAAAAGAGCTATAAGCTTGAGGTGAAGAGAAAATAAAAAGAATAGAGAGAAAAACAAAAGTAAAAAACCAAGGGAACTAAAGCATGAGTAATGCCCCCTCTCTATGAAGCAATTACCCCAAGTCCTATGCAATAAAATGCACATCTAAAAAGGACTAAATAAAGTAAAATAAAAGACAAAAGCCAAAAAAGGTTATATAAAGAAAAGAAAAAAAAGGCAAATAAATGTTAATAAGACACCATGTCGAGGAAAAGGTAACTCAATGCATAAATGCTCCCTCATACTTATAAGGTGTAATGGCTCAAACTTTAGAAATAATAATATTGAAATTCATAACCATTGACTGATAAAAGTAAAGAATATTTATTTAGTAACTATATAATCTACATGAGAAGTGAGTGGTGAGAATCTTACCTAAGAGTTGTAGAAATTAACTTACATACAACAATGTGAATGTTGAACCATTGCATTACATTCTTTGATCCAACATGTTGTAGTCAAGTGTGGGGACAAACATCCACCCAACCAACCCCTCATTCAAAACAACTAAGAGCCTTCAAGCCCTCAAGCAACTACCCATTTTAGCTTCCAAGCCTTTCCATCAAATTGCACAAGAAAAAGATGTCAAAGTTTCTTCTCCACCTTCATTATAGAAAATTTTGCTTGCCCATCCATGCATAGATTCCACTTTTCATTATGTATTTAATCATGCATATTTTAATCTTTTCTTAATTTAGTTTTTTGTTTATCCCTTTTAGTAATTTTTTTTCTTTTTTTATCCTTTTCTTTTATTATAATTTCATAGTTATTTTATCTTTTATTTATTTATTTATGTATTATTAGTCTTTTTAATTTATATTATTATTATCTATTTATTATTTTAAGACTATTTGTTTATTATTTATTACTTAATTTGAAAGTATGGGGCATTACATACTCCCCCCTTCAAGGAACTTCGTCTCGAAGTTAACTTTAATTATATTGTTTATAGGTTTTTATTTTCTCCTTGTATCTTCCACAACACCTTTTATTGTAACTAGTATAAGGACCACCCAAGAGACCACAACATGCATTGAAATTCCACATCACAACATTGGGAAAGCGTAAGTACTCCCTAGCTCTTCTTCCCAACTTTATGTACAAGGCTTAAAGCCTATCAGTCTAATAGGAGCCCCAAGGCTTGAGACCTCATCTTCCAAAGAAAACATTCAATATGGTACTTAGTTACCCCAGGCATCTGGAAAGTATGACCTAAAATTCTTCCACAAATCCTACCAGTACCCATCCCTAGGCATTAAAGTCCAATCCCACAAATCCACTGGCAAGTAATACTCCAACCCTTCTTCTGGACTTCGACATCATAACTCCAATATCAATCACTCTGACCTTCTCAAGATGGTTCCATTTCACATCGAGAAGTATACAAGGAAAAGAAGCACTTGCATAGGTTGTTTAATTGAGTTTGTCTCCAACCCATAAGGTGGTACTGTGTACATATTCTCCTTCTTAGGTATGGACTCCCACGAGATCATGAAATAAACATGCCCTCTTGGCCCACTCGTGGATTTCCTATCAATCGCCACCTCACAACATGCAACCAATGCATTAGTTATAATTATAATATCATCATCTCATAGAAAAGAATCTAGATGTTATCTTTGTCTTGTCATCATTAAACATCTTATCATAAAAACTTCATGCAATTACCACATCCCATCACATCATGAAATACTATCATAAGATCATAATCTCAACATATATTTATCAAAGATATAGCACTACATCAACATAATAAATGGAACCACATATTAACATAACATCATGAATATGATAATCATTTCAACACATATTACATGTAGAGAAATAAAAACATCATGAGTGTTCTTATCATAATTCATCAACAAAATCAAATTTATTAACCTGCATAAATAAATAGTACATACCATATTTTATATCTAATGCAAGAAATATCACCAAAACATCCATCCTACATGGATCTACTTGGTTGTTCATCAACCCAAGCTAACTCTGCAAAGGATCATCAATACTATGAGTGCCATGTGATCATCCATATACCAATTATTTATTGATTATCATTTCCTCTTCTTTCAACAAGAAGATTGACAATTTACAGGATATGTATAGTGTTGATTAAGTTTGGTTGTCATTGATGTCAACCCTTGAAGAAATCCCCGTAGCACAAAGGTTTGGGTAATGGACCCAATATTGTTTGATGTAAATATGACTCATTATTTTTTTGTCATGGTTGACAAGAAGTAAATATGGATGAACTCCAAAGTGGTCCCCTTATGGTGAAAGCCCTCACGGGAAGA
>SNQJ01S0055145.1:30285-41264 GCA_010110895.2 Picea sitchensis
TGCCAACGGTGCAAACCGTAAGACGGTTAAGGGCGCACCAGCCCCTAACCGCCTCGACACCTGGGCGTATGGCGCATGCGACCATATGTTAAGGTAAAAGGTGCCAACGGTTATAACTGCACCAACCTCCCACTCCGGGCATGGTCACATGGTATATTATATAGAACCACGGGCTACATGTTTGAAACCCGCGCGCAAATGTACAACCGTGCATGCCACATAATATATGTTAACACAAAAACTTTGGTTTATGTATATGAATCCACGCCATATATAATACAATGGTTATATGTGTAATAAAACTATGGGTCAGGGCTAAGCCCCGACCCGACCCCCCTCCGCTTTAAACATTAAACAATGTTAAATATATTTAACACCACATAACTAACAAGACTCATGTGGCGGCATAATGGTCAGCGGAGGTTTGTCAAGGCTTATATAGTGGGGGAGGTCCGGGGGTCGAACCTCGCGGACTCCCATTACATTTTACACAACAATAATAACCCAACCAACGAGGGACACATGGCGCCCACGGATTGGGCCACGTGCCCTCATACCATTTGTCGTCAACAAGACACGTGTTGCTCCATGATTCACCAACATCAACCAACCATTGCTTGCCACGTCACCATCAACATGTCATCGTAGGGATTGTACGGCCCTGCCACATCATCGTACAGACTATACGAACTGTACGGACAGGTACAGTCAGCATCTAAAAAAATTTCATGTTTGGCTTGGCGAACAGATCGCGATATCTTCTCCATACGGACTCCGTTTGAGAAAGTAAATATACCGCCAGAATCAGGAAGACGAGACAGACACAATGGCACTGTTTTCGTCACATTCCGAGCACTTTGAAAATTGAGCAAAATTTGATCCCCTGATCACTTCTTGAGGATGATGTCTTGTGAATGATTTGTAATTTCATGGATGTTCATAGATCTAGAGTTTTGCACATGAAATCGATTTTTCAGTAAGTGATCTCTCTTAATATTTATAGATTTTGTTTATTAATTATTGTAAGTGTGGTTGTGCTTCTCTAGTGTTGGTGGTGTGGTATCTTTCTATTTTCTTTAACAGTCCCTTTTTTAAACTCCTTGGAATATTACAAATGGAGTATCTTTCCCTTGAATTATCTTGAAGCTTGTAAGGCACTAGGTGGATTTATTAGGTTTTGTAGTGGACAACCCTAATTATCACCCTAGTTTCACTTACACTTTCTCAAGGGAGGCCTTAGTTGACCTCATATGTGCCAAAGAAATAAATAGGCACTAGTATTTTTCTATATAGTCCATCTTAAAATCAAAATTTCAAATTTTACTTTTGTTTTAGGATAATTCTAGGGTTTTAAAAGCTTATACCTAATTTTTGGCCATCAAAACCCTAGACGTCTACGATTTCCTTTCATATTCGTGACCTAAAATTTACTTTTATTTAAAAATTGGCCTTGTTGTTTTATATTACAACTTTTTTAGGGTTGGATTTCTTGGTCTTATTGGCTGTTACATGCTCTTAAAATTTCAAAATTAACAAGTTACTTGAAACCCTAGTTTTATTCCTTGTTTTATCCCTAAATTTCACTTGTTTATAATCTATTTAAGGGGATACAATATATTATTGTTATAACTTGTTTTACTACTGTAATTTCTTATATTTTATGCAATTTTTATGATAGTCTTTAGTAATTTTCAAATCTGGACTATTTTGGCATAATTTCTCATTGGATAATCACTTAGTAAGCCCCCTAAAACAACCTTAAAGTGAGAAAACCCTAAATATAAATTTTAATTCAAGTAATCACATAATATATAACTCATATATCATAATTTGTTGATGGTAACTTAGGTGGTAACATAGGTGACCTTAGACTTGAATGTGTCTTGCCTTAGGAACCCTAGGTTTTACTAGGGAAGCCTCCCTTGCGTTGGATTTATCTTTCACTAAAATGAGGGAAGTAGTTGTCTTAGTGACACTGGAAACACTTCCATGTTCCATTAGTATTTGTAGTTTGTTAAGGATTTTCACTAAGGTGAAATATTGTGTGATAACATTTTGGTGTCATTTTCGAGGAGAATTGAGTCTTTCTCCTTGGTTATCCACAATCTATGCTTCAAATTTTTTAATGATTAGAAACCAAAGCCTTATCTAAGTATACTCATCTAGTGGCTCCATTGGAGGAATGAAGTCCTTGTTCCTTATAGGTTTTGAAGACTTTGCGCTTGTAGGTGAAGAAAAAATCATTGTAAACGCATTGAAGATTCACCTTTGTCATGTCCTATTATTGGGTTTCCCTGTTTTGTAGTAGAAGGGACTTATGTGGCTTGTCAGTAGAGAAAAATGAGTAAAAAGGGGGTCATTTAATGTCACTTAATATAAGATATTATGTTTTTAAAGTGACATTAGGGAAATAAAGTAACTTTAGATTAATAATTTACTTAACCATTATTAAAGTGACTTTTAAAGTTAAAGTGAAAATTGGATGGAAAATAAGGATTATATTTGATTTAGTCAAAAAGTGGAAAATTCTAGAAATTACATTTGATTTGGTCAAAAAGGGGAAAATTATAGAAGACATGGAGAAAGGGTAAAAGGAGGGGTAGAGCCTCACTTTGGCATTATTATTTGATCTCTAATTTTGGAAGTGATATTGGAGTCATTGTTTCATTAGGGTTTAGCAAAACCATTCCACCATTATAGTTTGGTTTCGATCGTGCAATATCCACCCTAGCTAGACCAGAGGGGAATCCATCTAGGATTTCCATTAGAGTTTCAGTTTGGTAGGCATAATCCATCTAGGATTTATATTAGAGCTTCATATTGGGGTTTGTTTTCAGTTTTGGGTTGTAGTGATCTGCTTGGATTGGTTGTGGCACTTGGAGGGTTTGATCTCATCTATTGAGGAGGCCATGATACGATTCCATGTTTTTGGCTTGTATTGTGTGGTTTCCATTGATGTATTGTATATGTCATAGCATCCGTTGGATCATTGTATTCAAACCTTCATTCATAATAAAATATCACATAGTGTCCCTTATATTTATGGTGTATTTGTATTGCATGCAATATTTTTGACAAAATGTCTATTAGTAGAATAGATGCAATTTGTTTGTGAATTTTTTTCAACTAGATTAGAGCATCAAGAACACTTATTGCATAGAAGGACATAATATCCCATACCATTATATTGGGGATATTACAATGGTATCAAAGATGGTGATTTTTTCAGCTTATGATTGCATCAGATCACTTTCCTTGGCCAAAGAAGGGAATATTTCAAATTACATTATGAAACTTTTTGAGCATAATTTGCCAAAACAAATTGAATATTTGAATTCCTCTCAAAAAAATACCCAATTCCCCAAAAAAAATCGGTCAAACCGGAGTCCGGGAAGTAAAGTTCTCAGCATTTTAATTTCTGCAAATTTTCAAGGTTTTTTCCGAAAAAACCTGCACGATTTACAACGAGAGGAAATAACAGTGCATGGTCAAGGGTTTACTAAATGTTTGAATAAACCCAAACTAGAACTACCAAATTACTAAAAATTTATAACATCCATGTTGTGATTGCTTAAGAAGGTAAATCCAAAACATTTGGCTGAACTTAAAGGGAGATGAAGGAACATAAATACATGTATGACTACTGGGAGTATTTAACATTGGATGAGAAGGTCCGTATAAATTTAACCTTCAAAAGATACTACAAAATAAAACGTGGAACTTGTCCCAAGGATTTGGATGAGGATTATTTTAAAACGATCGGGCAGGAAATAAAGAAGGATGAGCATGAAGGGCAGGTGGAGGAGCATGCATCTAGCCATGAGGAGGATGTGTGCATAGAGGAAGACCAAATAGTGGCCTATGAGACATCATCAAAATTAACCGATGAGATTGGTGACACTAGTGTGTTGGATGGATATAACTCTGATGAATCAACAAAATATGAGGATACAACATCTGATGATGACCATATGTTCCAATCAGTCGATGTTGGGGATCCAACATCTTTCACTATGCATGATACTTATGGTGAAGGTAGTTCAAGCATGATAGCGCCTACACATGATGAGGATTCAACACCATATCTCATTTATGATGTCAATGATGAGGAGGACCTGACTATACCTCCACATGATGATGATATTAAACAAAGACCCTTAGCATTGCAAGGTTTGGAGGAGCAGATTGTACAAGTGTTGACGAGGGAAGATGGTGCTCATAAGTTTATTGAAGACCTTATGTGGAAAACCCAGTTGGAGGAGAGACAAAGGGGAGTTACATATGGAGTCAATAGTGCTCAATTACGCATCATCAAAGAGGCACTAGAACAATTGAAATATGATTATTTGCAGTTGTTCATGGATAGGGACGTTTCTCTCAAGTTCGTTGAGAATAAGGAAAGGGAGATTGAGGATATTTGTTATTGGCTTAGTTTGGCATGCTCTTCATCATTGAAAACAACATGGACTCCATTATATTTGGTAGCAATGAAACATGAGGGGGTGAGTGGCACTCATTTTCCAAGGGCGGAGCCTCTTGTGATGATTCCGCATGAGGAGAATTTGAGTTGCAGGTGTTTGAGGAGAGTTTTGACGCAAAGGATTTTGATTGTGCGCATATTTTGCATTGCAGAGATCATGAACCGTTTATTTTCGCTCATTTCTTAGCTACAAAGGAGGTAGTTGAGCTAATTCCTTGTGGACCATCCAACAAGGAAGTATATGCACCAGTTGATTGGGGAATCGAGTATAGGATAGTTGTGGATACACAACTCTAGGATCCAAGATCAATTGATATTAGTGGAGTGATTGATACAATGGAACATATGGTATACAGGATGATACATGATCATAAAGTGGTGTGCAGTGGTATAAAATAATATACAATTGTGTATGGTGGTGTGTAGTGGGTTTTTGGTACGTTTTCCCAAAGGAGATCTCCAGACAGGGATTCAGACATATCATTGAGTTTGGTTCACCCGAGATCGATGAGTGGATGGATGAGATTCATGGAGAGGAATATTCCTCAAAGATTTATCTTCGATTGGGATATCCCCAGAGCAGGGAAAAATAGTAGGATACCCACATGATTTCTCTCAAATGTCCCCTTGAGTCCTTGGTCATACCATTGAGGTTGACCAACGCACCTAAAACTTTCTAGTCTTGTAGATAGTGGCAATGACATCTAGTGTTATTTTATGATGTCAACAGGATATTCAGCAGGACAAGGAGGGTTCACCCGAGTTAGATGAGAAAGGAAGACCATATTATAGACATGTCAGAGTTATTTTGTTTGGGCTATGTGGTTGAAGCACATGAGGGGATCTAGATTGTATTGGATCAATTCTCATATATTTCAGCCGACATAGTGGTGGATGGAATTACCCACTACAGATGTCTCACACATGTAGTCCCTAAATCTACACTTAGGAGGGTTACACATTATTCATCTTTAGCAGGTAATTTTGGGCACTCATATGAGTATGAGGCATCGCAAGTGACAGGGATACTTTCCAAGGAGGTATTTAGACTCCATAGATTACTTGAGTACATTGATGGTGAAGTTTGGTAGGAGTCGAACATATTAGCATACACATAGTTGGTTCCTAGTTCTTAGTTTCCACCAGATGACGACATACCAGGGACTTGGCTCATTTTGCTATTATGGTGACCAATATGGCACAATTATAGATAGCATTTATTGGGAGTAGTGGACTTCCAATTTGGAGGTGGGATCCAAGACTTTATTTGAGTGATAGATTGATTCATATGATGATGAGTGACAAATTTGTGACAGTGATTGGTCAGCTTTATTTTTGGTACCCCAGTATTTTAGTAGGAGACAATGTGACAATTGACACATAAGAAAGAGCCATTTTTTTTCTTCATGAGATTAGTTCTCTTGCATAGCAGTTCCTTGGTGGATTGATCGACTTGTTGCAACACCAAGTGACCTTACTTTTGGGCAGTTTTTAGGATACCTCTAATTTCAGTACATTATCATACTACGTCTTGAGAGGAGGATGCTTCACATCTTACAGGGTGGCTTGGGATCTTGGTATCATTTTTAGTTTTAGTCTGGATTAGTCAATGGAGCATCGGGTCGTGATGGCATTGCTTGAGGACAACAAATATTTGGGAAGGGAGGATTTTGTATGTCCACATTATTTGGTTTCCCTGTTTTGTAGTAGAAGGGACTTCCATGTCTTGTCAGTAGAGAAAAATGAGGAAAAAGGGGGTCATTTAATGTCACTTAGTTAGGAGATGTTATGGTTTTTAAGTGACATTAGGAAAATAAAGTAACTTTAGATTAATAATTTACTCAACCATTATTAAAGTGACTTTTAATCTTAAAGTGAAAATGGGAGGGAAAATAAGGGTTATATTTGATTTAGTCAAAAAGGGGAAAATTCTAGAAGTTGCATTTGATTTGGTCAAAAAGGGGAAAATTCTAGAAGGCATGGAGAAAGGATAAAAGGAGGGATAGAGCCTCACTTTGGCATTATGATTTGATATCTCATTTTGGAAGTGCTCTTGGAGCCATTGTTTCATTAGGGTTTAGAAAAAACCTTCCACCATTACAATTTGGTTTTGGTGGTGTAATATCCACCCTAGCTAGACTAGAGGGGAATCCATCCAGGATTTCCATTAGAGTTTTAATTTGGTAGGGGGAGTCCATCCAGGATTTCTGTCAGATCTTCATATTTGGGTTTGTTTTTTAGTTTTGGGTTCCAGTGATCTGCTTGGAGAGGTTGTGACACTTGGATGGTTTTATCTCATCTATTGAGGATGCCACGACATGATTCTAGGTTTTTGGCTTGTATTGTGTGTTTTCCATTGATGTATTGCAGATGCCATAACAAAATTTGGTTCATTGTATTCATATCTTCATTCATAATAAAATACCATGTCTTGTCCCTTTTATTTCTGGTGTATTTTTATTACATGCAATATGTTTGACAAAATGTCTTTTAGTAGAATACATG
The DNA here is from genome assembly GCA_010110895.2 of Picea sitchensis. Taxonomy (NCBI): domain Eukaryota; kingdom Viridiplantae; phylum Streptophyta; class Pinopsida; order Pinales; family Pinaceae; genus Picea; species Picea sitchensis. The sequence continues at coordinate 37,271 of SNQJ01S0055145.1, forward strand.
CAAATTGTTTGTTAAAATTTGTCAACTAGATTAGAGCATCAAGAACACTTATTGCATAGAATGACATAATATCCCATCCAATTATATTGGGGATATTGCAACCTTTATGACTACACCTTCTTGGTATGAGGTATCATATTGTATTTTCAAATTTCAAATCAAATTACATATGTTCAAGTGAATAAGAATGACACTAAGGGAATTGCATGAACAATATATTGTTGTTGATGTTAAGTGAATTGTTGGGTACCTAAATCATTTTTCTGTGGAATGGGTAGAATATATTCCAAAATTTGATGGTGATCCTCTTTTGGTTGTTTCCATGTTGTAAATTTCTTGAAATATGCTTCATAAATCAATATCGTGCATGAGGATGTGTTGATGAGATTACATGTTTACTCTCTTGAAGGAAAACAAAAGGATCGGTTTATATATTCTTATATTTCAAGGACTATATATTTTATTGTAGATTTCATTCAAAATTTTCTCAGGCATTGGGGCCCTAGGTTTCATAGGTATGAGGACACTTTTCAATATCTGATGACATCCCTAGAAGAATAAGTTCTTCTTAACTCTATTGAAGATGATGAAGACTCCATTGAAGAACAAGAGCATGAATAAGAGGTTGATGAGGAAAGTCATCAAGCACATGAAGAACGTGTTGATGAATACATTAACACCTCAAGAATCCATTAAATAAGAACCCAAAGATGAAGAAGAGAAATAAAAAAACTCATGAGTTCATTGAAGAGGAACACTTTGATGAAGACCTGGATGGTGAGAGCATCAAAGCTTCCATCTCTCCTCTGCGTGAAGGCAAGGGTTTGGTGAGTTTTACTCCCTTCTAATGTTTTTATTTTCATGATGTTTCCTTTGATTATTTAGAAAAGGAAGAGTTTGTATAGAAACCCTTGGATTTGGTCAATTTCTTATTTGATGAAGAACATGATGGTCATGCATGATATTGAAAATATTGATGATCTTCTATATATTCAAAGGAATATACAGGATACAAGTTGTTTTCATTTTGATGGGGATTCTATTTATGATACCTATGATGATTCTAGAGTCAAGATTGAAGATTTTTTTCCTTTGAAACAACCATCTTTAGCAAATGCATTCTCAGAAAATTGCATGATTAATTTCCAACCACGTTTTCTTATGGATTGCTTAGGAAATTTTCAAATTGGAGAACATGTTGATGATAAAAATGCAAATTTTCTTGTGGGTAATTTACAACAATTTTTTATGAAGGATAATGGTGTTTTATTTTATTCTATGGGGGAAGTGTACAAMAATCAATATTTGAACATTTTMTAGCCACATTGTCTCATATATAGGGAAGAATTTTTGCAGTCAAATGGGTGTGATTTTAATGGTGAAAATGTAGAAAATTTTCATCCATGTTTCCTTCTTCATTTTGAAGAATTTGTGCATGAAAAATCAACATTAAAATACCGKTTTATGGATGTAAATTGGATGAGGTATGCGAGTATTCATAACATAAATTTCTAGCCATGTATTTCACCATCTCCTCCCAGATTTGTCATTGCAAGTCAAGATGAGAAGTATGTTTTTGGTGCTGAAATATCTATGGAGAAAAAATGTTTTCAATGTGTGGCTTGTCGTAAGTGTTTCCAGCCACATATAAAGGGGGATCAAGCCCTAAGTTGGGAGAAAATTCGTTTCTCAAGATTTAAATGTACACCTCATTTTTCATCTACATATTTATTGGCCAGAAATGAGGTATTTTTCAGATTTCTTATGATGTTATCTCAAGCTTTGAGAAATGACATGGTACATCAAATCCATCTAGACCATTTTTTTAAGCATGTGGATCATCCTTATGAAATGTGAGGGTTGCACCATGAATACCTTTTTGGAGTAAGGATGAACCGTCATTGTCATATTGCAATCCCATAAATATATGGATAGAGCAAGCTTGTGGATGCACATGCCAATCTTGGCAAGATGTTGTTTCTCTTATCCTCCCTCATGAGTTGGATTCCATTTTTTGTCATGTTGTTTTGTACTATCGCACGACCATTTTGTACTTGACATATCCTTGTTTTGGTTCATAACCAAGCAAAAGGGTAGAAATTTTTACTTTGATGACATACTAGGGTGGCTTCATTGGTTGTACAATTTACCTAGCCTTTTCTTTTCTTAAGTCAAGTAAAGATGGTTTAGGATGAATAAGTTTCTATGAAGCAGTAGTTAATTTGTGTGCTTCCTTTATGCATATTGATTATGCTTTATTACTTTTTTGTTATTAGTTATTTCTTGAATTCATACATTCTTAATTAGTTTCATTTGATTTAGTTTTGTATTAAAAATGTAATAATAACAAATATTTTTATTGCATTTCCTTTCATTTTTCATATACCAAGGTGATCGCATCACCCTGCATCCTTTTACTGATGGTTTTGTGGTGAGATCTAGAAATACTTGTTAATTGATGCAAAGTGCAAGTCTTGGAGTTCCAGATATTTTTGAGGTTCTCATGTGCTCTATGGTGAGCACATGTCCCCATGTTGGAGCCAAATTTTACCCCCTGCATCTAGGGGTAGCTAGAGTAGAATTTGTTTCATGTGATCCTTATCACGGAAAACAATTTCACATACGAGATTCATGGTTCTTGATAGATAGTTGACAAGTATGTTTCCCACATTTTCTCATCTCACTCAAATTTGATTATTATGGTTCTTGACATACATGAGGTACATCATTTCATTGCTCCATATTCAGTGTTAATGCCTTATGTACTTGTCATGAAAGTAGTGATCGTTGTTTTTTTTAGATAATGAATCATGATGCTACACATTTGTTCATTTTGCCTTGTTTCACCCTGGTGGTCATTATCATATTCAAGATAAGTGTTGTCATTCTTTCATTGCGTTTTAGTACTTGGGGGTTTGAAAGGTCTAGTGTGTCCATATCACAATCCATACTTAACACTCTCCACCCTTCCCAATTTCTTAGATTTTCTTGCTCATGGGTTGGTTGTCATATGTAACATCCCGCTCTGGCGCACTGAGAAAACTTATTCTTTGAGGACACTTGCTCGCAAGTGATCCGGACTACTATGATATTAAAACATTTATCCTTGATTATGATGCGATATGATAGATGACATGATGTGTTACTGCTGTGACATGGACAGATGCTATTGAATCGGTTTCACTGAGTGTGTAGGGTTTTTGACCTTGAGGATGCAGAGGCATCGACGGGACCCCTTGGACTCCGGATCGAGTCAGGGAGTGTGCTTTGGGTTGATTGTTTACTGTGATTTTAGTATATTTGATTTGATGATATGATGTGGACATGTTATGATACGATCGTTGATGATGCAGGCTAACGATAACTTGCCAACCAGACTCACATATGGATTAAAGGGGACACACACGATTTCCAGAGAGGTTGAGGGAGAGGTGTGGACAACAGCCCTACCACATCCTACTAGCACTCCCACCGTGGATCGAATTGTAGGTTAACGATTACCTAGTTCGAGAGGATCCACGATTCCGTGAGGGCAGACTACAACAGTCGCTCACGATGATTCTAAGGGGCGCGCAATAAGGCGGGGGCCTTATTACTTAGAGCCCTTAGTCTCCCACAAGTTCACCTGGTGGAGTGTTGACTCTAGGGGTTATTGATGTCTACCAATCAGTCAAGTTCGTGAGTGGCACCCTTGGAGCACGTGGTGCATCGNTCCGGACTACTATGATATTAAAACATTTATCCTTGATTATGATGCGATATGATAGATGACATGATGTGTTACTGCTGTGACATGGACAGATGCTATTGAATCGGTTTCACTGAGTGTGTAGGGTTTTTGACCTTGAGGATGCAAAGGCATCGACGGGACCCCTTGGACTCCGGATCGAGTCAGGGAGTGTGCTTTGGGTTGATTGTTTACTGTGATTTTAGTATATTTGATTTGATGATATGATGTGGACATGTTATGATACGATCGTTGATGATGCAGGCT
>SNQJ01S0055145.1:41314-66228 GCA_010110895.2 Picea sitchensis
TTGCCTCTAGTAGAGTTTGCTTACAACAACAGTTACCAGAGCACCATTAAGATGGCGCCTTTTGAGTTTCTTTATGGGCGACCATGTCGGATGCCCTTGAGTTGGGATCAGCTTGAGGATAGGGTCTTGGTGGGACCGGAAGTGATCTAAGAAATGGAAGAGGAAATGCAAACCATAAGACAAAGGATTAAAGAAGCGCAGGATCGACAGAAGAGTTATGCCGATGCACACTGAGTCGACCGTGGTTATGAGGTTGGTGATCGAGTCTTCTTGTGGGTTAAACTGCATAAGAGCTCGATCAAGTTTGGAAAGGGAGCTAAACTCTCTCCTAGGTTCATGGGACCTTTCGATATTGTGGAGAGAAAGGGGCCCGTGGCCTATCGACTAGCCTTGCCTGATTCTTTGAGGCGTATGCATGATGTTTTTCATGTATCTATTTCAAGACATTATATTAGTGATCCTACACACGTGATTGACATGAGTTCCTTGCAGCTATCGGACACAGGAGCGCTCACGGCTGAGCCGATCCGCATCTTAGATCATCGAGTTCGACAGTTATGACGTCGAATGATAGATCAGGTCAAGGTCCAGTGGGACAGTTATAGTCCACACTCGGCGACCTGGGAGGATGCATATGATATGCGCCAGCAGTTCCCATTTTTGTTTGATAGATAGACTTATGATACTGTGGTACTTTTATTTCGGCAGTTATACTGAGATACTTCAGGACAAAGTTTAGACCAAGAGGGGGTGTATGTAACATCCTGCTCTAGCGCATTGAGAAAACTTATTCTTTGAGGACACTTGCTCGCAAGTGATCTAGACTTTTATGATGTTAAAACATTTATCCTTGATTATGATGCGTTATGATAGATGACATGATGTTTTACCGCTTTGACGTAGACAGGTGCTATTGACTCAGTTTTATTGAGCGTGCAGGGTTTTGGACCTTGAGGATGTAGAGGCATCGGTGGAACCCCTTGGACTCTAGATTGAGTCAGGGAGTGTGCTATTGGGTTAATTTATTTACTGTGATATTTCATTAATTTGATGATATGATGTTGACATGTTCTGACATGATTGTTGATGATGGAGGCTAACGATAGCTTGTCGACCAGACTCACATATGGAGTAAAGGGGCCACACATGATTTCCAGAGAGGTTGAGGGAGACGTGTGGACAACAACCCTACCACAGCCTACTAGCACTCTTGCCGTGGCTTGAACTATAGGTTAACGATTACCTAGTTCGAGAGGATCCACGATGCCATGAGGGCAGACTGTGACAGTCGCTCACAATGATTCTAAGGGGTGCGCAATAAGGCAGGGACCTTATTCCTTAGAGCCCTTAGTCTCCCACAAGTTCACCTGGTGAAGTGTTGACTCCAGGGGTTATAGATGTCTACCAATCAGTCAAGAAGCGAGTGGCACCCTTGGAGCACGTGGTGCATCCTGAAGGGCACGTCACGCAAAAGAAACACAAGAAGTGAGTGGCACCCTTGGAGCACGTGGTGCATCCTGAAGGGCACATCGCGCAAAAGAAACGAACAAGCCAAGTGGCACCCTTGGAGCATGCAGTGTGTCCTGAAGGGCACGTCGCGCTGATGATGATGAAGAAACAAACCTAGATGGCCCTAAGACTTTAACGACTTAAGAAATCCTTAAACAACTTCCCTAACCAAGTGTCGCCAGTTCAGAATCTAAGTCATAAGTCTAAAATTTCTCTAGGGTGAAAATTTAGTCTAACCTTAAGAAAAGACCCTAAGAATAAAAATAAAATTTTAAACAAAAACCCACTTCCGTAATAGTTTAGTCTTCATAAAATTCTTGGGGTAAATGAAGAGAGTAAGAATTTAATTAAACTAAGGGATTTAAAAATTTGCAAAGAATAAAATATTTCTTAACTTATGAAAGTACAAAAGATATTAAATAAATAATAAAAACAAAAGATTTAATAACGCAACTACCATTTTGGTCTTTAATAAAAAGGGGAAAGAAGGGAATAATAAGAATTAGGAAACTAAGTAATGGAGGAAACTTAATAAAGGAAAGATGGGAACTTATGGTAAAAAGCATGGTCAACATAGTAAGGTATCTGCAATTAAGAACCTGCTAATCTGAGCTAATTTAGTAACATCTTTATTTTAGGAAAGTATTTAAAACATGTAAGGGGATCTAGGAACACCTAGGAGTAATTTTAGGAGCAATTCTAGGTGGGTGAGGGAATTGAGGCAATTAATATATTTAAAGAAAATAATTAATGGAGAAAAGGGGGCGATGGATGACACTTGTGCAATGGAGAATAATTAGAATTATTTTTATTAAAACTTAAATAAAATTTGAATTAGGAAAGTTGGTCGGTCTCAAAACTCTATAAAAGAAACGGGAGATGAGGAAGGAAGCGATCGACAGTAAGCGTAATGTTACGCTGCTAGAATTGTGACTTGACTGATTACTTGTGAGGAGTTGGAATTTTCCAGCTCAGATTGGAGTGGTAGCTCAGCCTTGCGAGGTGAGCTGGGAAGCTAGACTTACCATCTAGATTTTGTGTGGCCCCTTTGTGGCTCAGGGGGATAAGGGGGAAGCAGAGTACCCCTAGCGATTGGCTGGGAGGTACCGGTGAGGTCTCTACGGTCGGAAAGCAGGAGCGGCATGGAGAGTGGGACGTGGCACAGAGTGCGGGACGTCATCCAAAGCAGGCGAAAGGCAACGATATGATTTTTATTTCTGGTAGAGTAGAAAGCTTTGGACATATGGTTAGATATGCATGTGTTTTAAATGGGTAAACTAATTTTTAGTTTCATGACTGAGTTTTTATAGCTGGGTTGAATGACTGTTGATTGATTTATGTGACCTCCCTTGGATCTATGCATTCTCCTACCATGCCCTACATTTTTAAATTGTCGGCGATTGACCTCATGCTTGAGATTTAACATGGAGACGGAATTTTTGTGATGTTGTCGGGTTAGCAAATCAGTGAATTACTCTGCGTTTTTATAGTGATATTCTCTGCATTTTCATAATTTAAATTTCCTGCGTTTTTATAGTGGAATTCCTCTGCGATTTTGGGTTAAATTCCCTACGTTTTTATAGTGAACTATCTCTACATATATGTTTTATGTTTCTACAATTCCTTGTGTTATAACTCGCTGGAGGTTTCCCCGCGGATTCGCGCCCTTTAAATTTGGAATTTCCTCTACGTTTTGTTGTTTCACTCAACGTGTCGATCGCTTAAAATTCTCTACGTTTGTGGTTTATCTCAGTGATGGATGGTTAAATTTCCTTTTTTCATTTCGTTTATCTCAGTGTTGACTGTGAAAGTTTTTTTTTCCTGCGTTTTTAAGTTAGAATCTCTCTGCGTTTTATTGGTCGCTTCTGTTCCTTACCTTCAGATTTGACAGAACTCTTCAACTTAGACCAGCGGGCTGTTGATATGTTTAAAAGGAAAAAAATAAACCACCCCTCCTTTTGGGCTCTCGGCTATAATTTTAATTGCATATTGGAATGTCCACACTCACTGTTGTCCCCCTAATTTCTGATGGAAGTGTTGTAGCTTGAACTGGCAGTAAATTCTTTTGGTAGTATTTTCTTTATTCATTTTATTATTATTTTTTTGGTTAGCTGATCGGCAGTTGTAATGAAAGTTGTTGGGCTGTAAGAGTTACGCCTGAGTCTTTACCTTCATTTTACCTTTCCACCTGGCAGTAATATAGTATCAATGCCTTAATGTATTGTTATTACCTCTGCTCCTTATTACCTCTGCACCTTAATGTATTGTTATTACCTCTGTTCCTTAATGTATTGGTAATAACAAACTCTGCGCCTTATTACTTTTGCACCTTAATGTATTGTTATTCCTATGTGCCTTAATTGGCTACGTTTTGTCTTTAATGTATTGGTGGCTAGTAATGAAAGACAGCCAGGAGTCTTTTTCTTATATATTTGTTTATTCACAGTCATCAGGTTTATATTTATTAGTGGTTGCCAATTCCCATTCCTTACTGGGAAAACTGAATTGGCCGCCTACCTCACGCCTCTATTGCTTCAGAATTGTTAATGTACGGAAATTCATATTAAATGTTGTATTTATAGAATGCCAGTTTTCATTGCGATTATCTGTTGTGGAATGTTAACACCAAGAGTAATGTTACGGTTAAATCCTTGTCATATAATAGTAACATAAACTAGAATGTGATTAAGATTTATTCGCTGACGGCGTACAATCGGTAAGATAACTGATATTTTGTTGCAATGTCATTAACACAAATGTATATAAATGTGTCATTTTAGCTGAAAAAGGTGTTCCCTAATTGGTGGTTTTTATTTACTTTAAGAAGGGATTATTTCTTTTATTTATTATTAAGGAAGGAATTGATTATGTACTCACTTGAGGAAGGAATTGTTTATGTAATTAGATAATTGTTGTAAATTGTAAAGATAGGGTCATTTTGAGATACTGTTCTTAATCATGTGAGAGTAAGGATCTTGTAACATAAACTAAAAGGTGATGTTCAGGTTAGAAACTTATCAATGTAATGTTGTGGTTTCCTAAATTGCAAGGTTATTGTAATATTATGTCATGTAATCGGTACCTTGCCGAAGTCTCTTGTCGTTATAATATGGGTGGAGTAATTTCAATATAATATATCATTGAATTATGTAAGGGCAAGGTTAGTTCATTGTAAAATAAAATGAAAGGTTAGTTCATTATAAAATAAAATGAAAGGTTAGTGTTGATAGCATATAAAACGTAATAACATTGTCATTTTATTATAATGCTGAGGAATTTTAGTGTTTTGATGACTTATAAAATGAAGGGTACCCTGAACTAAGTACCATAAATTATTAAGATTTAGTAAATGAGGAAAGTTGTTCATTTTAAATAATGATGAACTTGGGTGTTCGTTGTCGGAGTCCTTTTGTCACGTGCCTTCTGTAAAGGACGTAGTCATTCTTCTTATTTATGTTGTACTTGATTGTAATCAGTTAGTTGCTTGGTCTGTTTGTGTCGGGTGGGATGTAGACACCTCCACATAGCCTAGTATGTAAGGGTGGGTGTGTGATTATTTTCTATGTAAAGAATCCAGTGTCGTATCAAGAGTCTCAGGCCCTTTAAAGGAAGGTTTTCCACTCTTGCGACACACCTGACAGAGATTACTAGTTTTTTCCTGAGCAGTCGGTCAGGAGCCTATCTGACCTTCTCTCTCTCTGGAGCAGAGAACTAAGATTAAATGCCCTACTTTCCGGTGCAGAAATAGTAAAATCTACTACTATGTATTCTTCCATCTGTGTTCATACTATACATTAACTTGTATGTCATTTAATGCTTGCGATTACTTGTTGTACACTTGTGTCTATGGTCGTTCAATGCTTGCAGTTACTTGTTGTGCGCCTTATGTCTTCTTGTTGTGATCATCATGGTTGTGTCTTGTTAGTCATCGGGTGGCAATGTAGATTCAAGTGTGTCTATTTCCTTTTTACACGTGTGCACACACCTTAAAAAAGAAAACAAAAACAAAAGAAATAAATAAATAAATTTTGCACCTGTTATCAGAGTTGTCATCATAACGAGGAGGCCATTACAATTTTTACCTTTCCCATTCCAACAATTTTTCATGGTGCATCATCACCCAAATGATCTTGTACAAAATCACCTTGAACATAATCTAGAAATGTTTTCCTATCGGGCGTGGAATCAAAATGAAGCCCCTGAATCTACTACCCAAGACTCATAAATATTATCTATAGAAAGAATCAAAGAAAATTGTAACACATCACCTGTTACATTTGCTTCCTAATTTTTCTCATGTTGTCCATCTCTTTGTTTCTTTGGAGATATGTAATATTTCTTTAGAAGTCCTTTCTTCCCACAATTCCAACACTCTATATTTCCAAATCTGGATTTGGATATTCCCTTCCTAGAATTCCCAAGGTTCCCTGAGCCCTTTCCTCTATCCTTTTGGCTTCCCTTGTTCTCCATGTTCAATGCATTACCTGATGTTTCACATGTGCTTTTCTGTCGCATTTCCTCGCTCAAGATAACACCAACAACGTCATCAAATTTTAAAGTATTTGAACCAGAGACAAAGTTACTTACAACCATGACCAAGCCATTCCATCTTTCTGGAAATGAGAAAAATATTAGAATATATCTCTCCTCATCATCAAAGTCCACTTTTACATAACTTAGCTGATTAGTAACCATATTAAATTCATTTAAATGATCTCCAACAGACCCACCTTCTGACATCTTTAAATTAAATAATCTCTTCATTAGAAATACCTTATTGAATGCAGAGGGTTTTTCATATAGTTTATCCAATACGTCCATCAGTTCCTTCGTTTTCTTTTCTTTCAAAATATTGAAAGACATCAACGCTACTACACTCAACTGTATCATTCCTAGCGCCTTTCTTTCAAGAACCTTCGATTCTTCGTCCTTCATGGCTATCAAATTATTTTCTATTCCACCCAATGGTAGGAATAGATCCTTCTGATATAAATAATCTTCCATTTGCATCTTCTGTAACTGGTATTTTTTGCCTTTAAATTTCTCTACCCTAAACTTTCCATCTTCCGCCATTTCTCCCACTCGAACTAGGAACCCTCTTTTCTTGCGAGTTACCTTTTGCTATGATACCATGTGTTAGAAAAATGGGATCACAGAGAAATAATAATAATAAAAAAAGCGGAAATAAAACAACGAAGATACACAATACAATAGAGACATAGATATATGTCGTTCACCTAGTGTGGGCTACGTCCACCAGAGAAATTTACAGGTCCTTTCTTTATTATTATCCAGCAAATGAAGGGATACAACCTAGAACACACCCGTTGTAACTTCCTCTTTTTCCTCTCACAGTCTCCTCACTCAGAATACAATATTCATAATGATGCATAGAGAAAATACATTTCCCTCATAAAAGAGGGTTTCCTTCTAGGGAAAAAAAACCTAACATTACTTCTACCATTAGATATGCGACCTTATAATTAACGATCCTGATTTACTATGGAATTACAATATACATTTACAAGGAAATTTTTCCTTTGGGGGATTCACCCCCGAACCCCCATCAGGGAATGTTGTCCCTCGAACCCTTGTCGTGTGCCTACTTTCCCCCATACCTTGTAGGGGTGGTAACACCCCTTGCACTCCCCCACATGGAGGAGTGTACATTCTTCCGAGGTGTAAAGTCTTGATGGAGTATAAACAAAACTAAAAACAAAGACCTCTTAATAAGGAAGATAAGCAGGCTCCACAACCAACAAAACCAACGGATCTCCAGTAAGAAAAAGACATGACACATGTGGAAGCTCCTTCACCCAAAACAGTGTGATGGATGTTCTTCCCACCAACCATATATTTAAATTGGAATGCCAGGTTGTGAGAGAGCCTCAGTTTAAAATAGTCCATATTAAACATAATCATATTTGACACCTCTGGATGCACATCTCCAATTGATGATAACATGGTTCTATGTTGACTTGGACAATTTTTTAGAACTTCAAGTGTCGACATACCACAAGGTGCTTGTGCCAAATATTCAGCAATGTTGTAGTTTTGAGCGACATGGGAACTTGGATTGAAAATCAAATTTTGAATTGTGCCCTTCAACATGCAGAAGGATAAATCAGCAAGATGCCTCTCAATCCGAAGAGGGATGGAATATGGAGGAGGAGTGGAAGTGGAGGGATTATCGGTAGTACCTCCATTGTAATGATTATCTAGAGAATTGTTATAATTCTTATATCTAGTCATTAGAATAATTGTATTTTTACACATAAATACCTGATCAGTTATTGAGGATGTGTCCTCATGGTGAGGATGACCTGCATTTCCCCCTTGTGGAGGGGTAGTATTTTTTGCAACCATTTGTTGTTGATGAGTTTGGAAAAGGTAATTTAACACTACAGGTTGGGAGGTACCCTTCATAAATTTAGCGACTTCCTCATGATGAGGGAAGTCTTTTGTGTAATGGTCCTCCATAAAAATTATGTAGGGAAGATTAGCTTTCCTTTTTGGTTGGGTAAAAACAATTTTTCTACTCTCATGTGGTTAAGAAGAATTCTTGTATTTTCCCTTGTTTTTGGTCTAACCTCTAGGTTGTTGAGATGAAGTGGAATGGGCGGCATTCACCTCAAAGTTTTGTGTAGGAGAGGGAGCAATTTTGGTGAACCCACCATGCCATCGACATGGGCATCTACAGTAGGTCTTGATGGATCATTCTATGGTCAAGGAGCATGAGGGATCATACTGTAAAGCATGTCATACTGGGAATATATCAAGTCCAAATATTGAGCATGAATAATCACTTGCTCCTCAGTGACAACACCTCCCATGGCGACATCTCTAGTGATGGGTGGAAAACGTGACTTGGTAAACCAATATTCAAAGAGTTAGCCTAGAATATTATCTTTAATTAATCATATTTGTTGCCTCCATTCATTAATATGATCATAAATATGGGTGGAGGTGGATTGTTTAAGTGAGGTTAAGAGATCTGTATCAGTCTCATATTGAATCGAAAGCTAGAAATGTGTCAAAAAATACATAGCTAAAGTATTCAAGTTGTTAAAGGAGTTTTGTCATAGTTCAATATACCATTTTGTTGATGAGCCTATGAGAATTATCTGGAAAATTCTAAAGTGAATGGAATAATCCATTAAAGAGTTAGAAGAACACCAAAGATGGAAGGTCATTACTATTGGACAATTGGTTTGGACAGTTGGATGTCATTGATGTCATCCCTTAGAGTGTTCAAGATACCCCAAAGCTATGATCAAGATTGATTGTAAGTTAGTTTTAATTGATTTCAAAAAGACTGTTTGATGTCAATAGATGTTATGGGTGTATTTGATGAATTCTACATGACGCCTCGAAGGTGTGGTTATGGAACCCGGAGTTGATCAAGGAATAAGTACATGCAGGAAAGTTTAATGCAAGTAACAGACTCATAGATGGATATTCCTCATCATGTCATTTCCAATGGTAGGTGGTACACCGCATGGCTCCTCATGGTTAGGGACACATTCCATCATGAAGTCATAAGTCTTGAAGAATAGTTAAGAAGACCCTAATTGGTTGCAAGTCATTAATGAAAAGGTAAAATGGTTGTAACAAGAAAGTACTAGAAGCCCTAAGATTAAGGAAACAATTTACTAAGAAAAAGTATAAATACACCTCAAGGAGTCTCTTATAAGGATACACACACATTCATTGAATATCGATCTTGTGATGATATTTTGGTCTATTAGTGAATTTGAGGTCGAGTATGAAGCAATGAAGAAAGTGCAAAGGAAGAATTTTTTTTTGAAGTTGCAGAGAGATAGGGTTTTTATGTAACCCTAATTAAGAAGGCCCTCGCTGGTCAGCTTGAGGGTGTCATATGTGGAACTCTCATGGGCCAGCTAGTACTTGTCATGTGAGTCCCCATGAGACAAGATGTATTCATCCCACGAGGACAAGAAAGAAGAGGGAAAATATTCTAGTGTCAAGTTGTTGAGGATTGAGGTAAATCTAAAGGTTTGTGTATCAGGAATAGAGGCACTAGGTTAGTTACATATGTAAAGGTAAGTTATTCTATCTGTTATTAGGTTTCATCTTGGTGATATTGTGAAACATGCTTGATGCATGTCCTTGTGATTTTTGGTATATTCCTTAAGGAACATCTTGGATGTATGGTACATGTTGGTTTAGGTATATTTGTTGAGGTTCATTCCTGGTGCATATATTGGATATATTGGCACAAGATTATGGTAATTGGTTGAAGCATATCATGAATTATATCACACATGTCTATGGATGATTAACATGTTGTTTGAGGTATATGGTTGATTATATGGTGCATGGTTAGAAGCACTTGCTGGTGATCTTGGTACATGATTTGGTACATTGTTGAGCCAATTCATTGTTGATATCTTATGGTACATGGTGTATGGGATGATCGAGACTTATCATGAGTGATATGGTATATGGTTGAGACACATCTTGTAGTAAATTATTTATAGTACATGGTTGATTGTATGGTATATGTTGATGTACATGGTATGGTATAGGTTGATGTAAAAGGTTGATGGATGATTGATATATGTTTATGTACATGGTTTGGTGATGGTTTTGGTATTCATGTGAGTGGATCTAGTTACAATTGGTTGATTATGGTATATCAATGACAAAATGATAGTGATTGATTGATGTGACATAGTGATAGTCATAGGTTGATGTCACAAGTTAGATGATTGGGGGATCATCGATTACAGGTTAATGTGATAGTGACAAGTTGGTTGATGTGACAGTGATAAGTTTATTGGCGTGACAATGATAGTAATGAGTTGGTTGATGTGACAGGTTGAAAGTGACAGTGTGAAGTGACAAATTGACAGTGATGGGTTGATGTGACAGGTTGAAAGTGATGGGTTGATGTGATTGGTTTATAGTGGTAGGTTGACAGGTTGAAAGTGATGGGTTGATGTGATAGGTTTATAGTGGTAGGTTGACAGTGGCAGTTATTGTGGTAGTTATATTTTTCTTTACACTTATATTTCAAGGAAGCATGATGGGGCAAGGAAAGGGGTTTGTAGCCTCCTTCTGCATGGTGCTAGAGAACATAGGTAGTTGGAGCTTCCTTTAGGTTGGAGCCTAAGAATCATGGGGTTGTGTCATCATTCTTATTGGAGCTAGATAATTCAAGGAGTTGTAGCTTCCTTCAAGTTGTATCCTGTAAAAAGGGGGTTGTAGCCTCCTACTAGTTGCAACTGGAGAATTGGGAATTTGGTGCTTCCAATGAATGTATTCTTGAAAATATATAAGAAAGAATTATGTGGTTTTCTCCCATTTGGGTTTCCACGTAAATTATGTTGTATTGTGTATTTGATGTGGTATTGTTGATGTGATTCTACTTATGATTATATTCTCATGATATATTGAATGCAATCATATATGATACATTGATTATATATTGATGATAAATTTGAAGTTTATATATTGTGGTTAAAAGTTTTAAAGTGCTCATACTGATTCACCCACCCCCCTCTTAGTATTCCAAAAAATGGTATCAGAGTAGGTTCCTTCAAGAAATAGTTAACCAATGGAAGGTAGATCATGGAGTACCTTGAGATTGGAGTACCACATTTTGATGGTCACAATGGCTAGAGATATGAAATGTGGAGCATAAAAGTGAAAGTGTTTTTATAGGACCATGGATATGATATTTGGCAATCAATTGTGACAGGGTACACTACTGAAATAAAACATCCAAATACTGCATGCATGAATGAATTGAGAAAGAACAACAAAATAGAAATGAATATCATCTTGGAAGGTCTATGGGATTCAACAAAATATAATGTGGGAAAATTTTCATCAACCAAAGAGCTTTGGGATAATATATATAATATCTACTATAAGGGATCTCATATTATCATAGAGCCAGAGCATAGGAATAATAATAAATAATATTGTAAAGTTGAACAAGAATAAATATGATCATCATGTCAAACATATTAGGAATAAGAATATTATGAAGGCATAGTGGATCGTGAAGAAAAACTAATAAGTTCTTTAGATGAATTGAAGAAAGAAAGAGAAGAAAAAATCTCCCTCAAGGAAGAATTGGTAAAGATAAAGATTTTTTTTCAAAGCCCTAAATAATTCCAACAGATGATTACGAGCCTAAAAGTCCAAGTAGAAGAAGCCAAAAGGATTGAAGAAACATACAAAAATCAGATAGAAGAGAAGGAATGTTTGGAAGTCGAAATAGTATTCGAAATTAATGAAGCAGAGAAGAGAGAGAAGATTTTGAAAGATCATATCAAGGAAATATCCAAGGATTTAAAAATCTTGAAGTAGAATTCATTCAATAAGAAAGAAGACTTTAAGAAGAAATCATCTCCTTGAAGATCCAACTTGAAGAATAAAAGAGAATGAAATAAGTCACGAAGATTCAGATGATGAAGAAAGGATAAGAGGTTGAGAAGTTTGAAGAAGAAGTTGTCACATTGAGAGTTAAAATCATCAAGCTCAATGAGAATGTTGAAGAGAGAGAAACATCCACATCATCAGTAAATAAAGTTGAAGTGAAGCACTCTAGGTTGATAGAAAGGAAGAATGAAGAAAAGGGTAAGAGTTATGAAGAAGTACTCAAATGAAGGAATCATTGTCAACAAGAATCAAATAAGAATGAATATAATAGAGATACATCTTCAATAATACCTTCCACACTCAAGCAACAAATAATATTCAATCATAGTGAAGGAATCAACAAAAGAGAAGATCATGATCAATCAAGGCATGATGTCAGAAGGAACGCACCATAAAGAACATAATTCACTCCCAGGTATGAAAGTTTATTTTATGGTCATTGTTTTATTTTTACTAAATTTGGACAAAAGGTTGTAGATGGGATAGCATATGGAAGAAATGTTCAGACAAGAAATACCTATGTGGCTCCCCACAACATTGAATGTTACAAATTCCACAATTATGGTCACATAGGTAGGAATTGTAGAATCATGATAGAGACCACCATGAAAGAAAACATCAATGTCAGATATACAAATGTTTAGAGAAGAAAATAAAGACAATAAGAGAAATTGAATAAAGAACAGGCTCTAGAGATTGCAGGATTTACAATAGTGCGATAAATAAAAGAAGAGAAGGTGACTAAAGAACATGACCAATAGATTGTACTCTCGGGAATTGTAGTGAAACATCATAATGAATCCATAGCCAAAAATGAAGAAGTCAGAGTTCAAAGAGATGATGAGTCTACAAACGAAGATGAATATTACTTCACATTAGGGTGGATTCCTCTATTGTTCTAAGCCATATGGTTTTGAGACTCTAGGTAAATATGAATATCGAAAAGGGGGAGTGTATGTAGTAACTAATACAGGTCATAAAACCATCCTTCGAGCAGTTTGAAGTGTTTGTAGAGATAGATTCATAACATTCAGATGGAAGAAGTAAAAAGTGACATCTTGATCGATTAAGAAGAAGTCTTTCCATGTAGATATTATAGGAATACCATTGACACACTTTCCAGCAATGGATATATCCATCACAAGTTCAAGGATGTATTATAGATCAATGTACATACTTGATTCATTCCAATAAACAATAACATGTGATGATCATTTGTAGTAAAGAAACCTCCATAATAGTATAGTGACATATGGGTCAGTATTGTGGACAGTTGAGTAGCATAGTTATAGATAGTGTGTGACATATGGACAAATATATATTCATGATATGATTAGTAGGTACAAAATACATGGGTCAAAGAATATTCATAAAAATGGATTGACAATTGGAATCGTCAGAAGAAGCTATATCGTCAAAAGGAGATCATTGAACAATATGGTCAAGTGAACATGATAAGTAAATGAATAAATAAAGTAATGAATGGTTTTTAAATATATCAATGAATTACAAAAGGAAGCACCAATGGAAAATAAACAACACTGGAAGAGAGGGAAGAAAACGTATGCAAGTATCCTTACATTGATCTATACAATATATTGTAGAGAAGCCACATGGAGAGATTGCCAAAAGTAGTTACCCTTATGTAAAAGGGTAGGAGAAGAAAAAAAATCCCAGAAGATAAGGATCATAAGCATGGAGAAAAATAAATATTGTTTATAGAAGGTACATTCTCTAGGGGATTAAAGCACATGAAATCATAGAAGGATTATTCAGAGAAGGTATAATTTCAGGGGGAGACACTATTTTCGATAAAAATAGAAGAGGAACTTGGAAAACAACATGAGGAGATCATGTTAAGAGAAAGAACAAAATCATGAAGAGTGGGGGAACAACCCCAAGGAGACATTCCCTTTTCCATTGATGTCAAAGGGGAGAGAAACATTGAGAGAAACATTGATGAGGAACAATGGTCACAAGGGAAGCAGGAGTATTGGAGTATGAGTGTTTCCATCAATGTCAAAGGGGGATATTGTTGGAAAAAAAAATTGGACATGGGTAAAATAATGAATGTGGGTGCCCATTTTCCTTTTTTTTAAAGAAAATAAGATACATTTTCATATTTTTTCAAATTCTGGTAAACACAAGTATTTTTTTGATTCAGAATTTAAATTTATAGTAAAAACAAAACTTGTCATGAATTTGTTTAGCTTTCTATTGTTTATATTTTGAAATTTGTTTATTGACAATTGATGTGTCAATTTAGTGATCGTTTGACAGTACGTTCCTTAAAATTGAAGGAACTAATAATGAGTAATATTTGTTGATGCCAATTTACTCGGTATTAAATTTTTTATGAAAAACAAAATATGTTGCAACAATCTAAACAATTATAATAAATTATGGCTATAGTTTTGAAGAAAACAAATGAATATTATAATTACTACATGTTTTTGAATTTGACCTATTTGAAAAAGTTACATATTTTAAACACGTTTAGTTCAACTCCATGTATCTTCCTTAATTTTTATTTAAAAATAAAATATAAAAATAGCCTTTTGAAGAGGACAGTGAGAGGTTCTGCAATATAAAATTTCCATAATTGTTTACTGTGTATTATTACAGATATTGATTTTTTATTATACTAAATCAGTTTGTCATCTAAAAATAATATGCATACATGTTTTTATAAAATTAACTAAAATTACTAAAAACCAACTAAATTGAATAAAAATTGTATCAAATGAAAGTAGATTCAATTCTACAAATGTTAGTACTAGTTCTAAAATTAGACTCACGGTATTTCAAGGGGTCTTCTCCTTCTAAAGTTGGAGCAAGATGAAGTGAACACATACTTTCCCGAAAAGTGCCATAGTTACAGGTTTTATGCCGAACTAATAGTTAAGACGAAAGTTAGTTTTAATGGAAAAAACTTAAAAAAAAAAAAAATATATATATATATATATATATATGTCTGGTTTTTCACCAGGTGGCACAACATTAGAGGGTATCGTTATATTTAACTTTCATCCAAAAAATAATTTGGCCGAAAGCATTTTTGGATGAAAAAGAATCAATAGTTTAGCCGAAAAAGTGTCGTTAGAAGTTTTCGCGACCTGATTCTCACAAAAGTGTTACCCAAATTCGTGATTTTACCCATATTTGGTTGTCATTGGTTTCAACCCTTGGAGTGTGTCAAATGAAATATATGTTATCTATTTCGACATTAAATTGTCAACCTAGGGCTTATAAGCTTCGAGGTGTTAGCATTGTATGTGCAAGTCTAGAGCTCTAATCTAATGCCGACAACACACTATTAAACAAACTAAAACAATTTGTCACCTATGGAAGAAACCTGACATGGAGTGACCATATCTCTTGAATTAGGTAACTAATCTATCCATTGGTGATTTAAAGCTATTGGCAAATTTAAAATGCGAGAAAACTAGTGCAGGAATCTATTATGCAAAATATGGGACTAGGAATGAAAGATTACTATTCTTATTACTCTTTTTACTTGGAAATCTAACTTTGTGATTAATTTACTCAATTCAAATCCGAACATTGATTTACATAAAAATGTAAAGTAGAAACGAAACAATCTACTGAAAAATTTCCCATGGAAGAAATATGAAATACATGTTCTTGTAATTAATTAAACCTGTGAACTATTCCCAATATACAAAATTACACTATTGTACTCAAAGAAGAAATACTTCAATCAAATTATGCTATTGTTCTTAATAAAAAATACTCATGCTACTGTACTTTCAAACATAAATACTTCAATAAAAAATATAATGATTATGCAGTCCTATAGGGGTTAGTTTAATATACTTTAACTGGTCATGCACAACTTCTTGATAAACATACACATTTCTTAGTGATCCATTTACAGTTTTGAAAATACAAACCACAAAAATATCATTAATCATGATGTAAGTAATTCAAATGAACAATTACAGTGATATTATAATTAGAAAAAGTGATTAATACAGCTAGAATACAAAAAAGAAATGATTGTAGAAAGCGATTAGAACAGTAAAGAGAAATTAGAATAAAGATAAGGAAATGAAAAATATAGAATAATTATGGGGAAATGACTGTAAAGAGAAATTAGAACAATTCCTATAAAATAGAGGTTAGAAACATAAATAGACAAAGGAACAAGATACATAGACTACTAGTGCTGCCCCCCAAGTAGTTGTGGTACTCCAACTCACGAATTGATCACAAATTCATCTTGATTTATAAATTTGCATTAAAAAGAATAGCAGAAACAAGTTTACATAGAGTTCATGAATTGTTTTCCTGGGTCCCTCCCATCATGCTAGCGATCTCACATATATATAGAGTCTCAGAGGTTGACCATTGAAAGGGTCGACTCACTCTCAAAACTAGAAAATCGTTAATTGTTCTATTAAGAGGCAACAAGCCTTAAAATCATAGCTCGAATATAGGATCCAAATTTAACTATCTAAATCGAAATACAATAGGATCCATAACAAGAGGGCGATAATGGGTAAAAAACCCGTGTTCTAGTTTTTCCCGAAAACACCCACAAGTATACTAACGGCCAAATCTGATCCACTCTGAGTTCCATAATAAGGGTCAGATGGAGGTCTGGATCTGTCTACTTAACATTTGGGTTGTCGGATTAAGGGACAAATGAAGGTACATATATGTTTGATATAAATTCGGGCTACCGGATGAAGGGTCAGATTTGACTTCTTTAATACAGCTCAACATCCTCATTAAAATACTAATTGATTTGATCCCCAAATCCCTGAGTTGTTACAAAAAATTCCATAAATTTAGAAAACCAACCACCACAAAATTTGGGGTTTTCACCCCTTCAGAGAAACACGAACGTATCTCAATCCATCTATAGTTTCAGGAAATGGTCTAATGAGGACCTAATTAGGCATATTATGTACAAAATCCATGTGTCAGATATTTCTGATTCAACTTCATTTTCCCACAAATTGAGCTGAAAGTTCACTTCCTGGAAAAGGGCATGACAAAATTCTGAAATGTAATTTGTTCTCTTAATTAAATGTGCTTCAACAATATCTCTTAATTGTTACTATAAGAAGTGGCACTTTCACCACCTTTTCTTTCAGACTGGAACTAGTGTCAGAATGAGTGTTGAAATCTCAAGCCATTTGATCCTGATCCAATGTATGGAAACACCTATCTCCCACAACATCAAGAATTAGTTTATCATTAATAAAACCATATAAAATACACTAGGAATAATAAATTAAGCACAAATTCACATCAATTACTTTTATTGCTTTTAATCAAAGGATTTAAATAAAATACTAACATTTTAAAGTAAATGTGATGGTTTATGCTTAAATGTGATGACATAATAGTGAAACAAGGTGTAAGAAAGGAGGTATTTTAGCAACCCATCATCTCCCCTAGACTGAAGATATGGCACGTCCTTATGCCATAAATTAATTGAATTTTTTCATTTTTTATTTCTGTGCCCAAGTATTGTTAACAACAATTTTTCAAAAAAGTAGGCCAACATGATTTATGCTAAGAACTAAATTTTTTTTAGAAAAAGAAAAAATAATGTCATGTTGTGATAGGACCAAAACAACATCGTAATAATTCAGGTTCCTTAATATATACAATTTCATCAATTGGTAATAGTTTATGCTTGTGAATACCATATAAGTTATAATAGGGGATTTTCCTCATGTCCATTTATAGAAAACATGAGGGTATAAATGATCTATAAAACCCATAGGAAACCAGTCATCCCTGCTTACTTTCTCAAGGGATTATTGTCATTGAAGTAATATGGATAAATTTTTCACTTGAGTTCATTAGACTCCTAAACCTATGGGTCCCACTTCGAGGATAGTGACATCCTAGGTATAATATGAATTAGATGACAGGGATATAAGAGAAACTTATAGAAATTCATTTATCCCTTTGCTTCAACCATGCATGCTTCTTCTTAAGGATGTACACAAGTATATCATTCATATGGGAAAATATAGATTAGGCATAGTAAAAGACATCAAAGTCAGAACCCATTTCTAGAAATCTTGTTTAGCACCCTGATGGCGTAACTTTGATATCTAAGAAACATCCTCTTCCAAGAAGAATTCCCCATTGCCAACGAGCATGTTCAGTACCCTGATGGTTTTTCCTAGTCATACCACAATCTAGTACTTGCTGCAAACAAACTTGTTCAGTATCTCAGTGGGTTATCCTCTTACACCCATATTACATCCTTTACCACCACCCTTAATATTTGTATGTATGTATTGCGTTCGCAATGAGATGGAGAGGCAACTCTGAAAACCTTTTTACAGAATGGGATGGTATATGGGTTGGAGGAAACTCTATAAATTTCCCATAAAAGATTGTTCGCATGAAAAATAGACTTATGCATTTATATTAGACCAAAGACATGTCATTGTCAAACTTACTTAATGTGTAGTGGATGAGACCGTAAGGGAATGACTTAAAGGTTTCTCTAGTCCCTAAGTCTATCTTCTTCATATAATATCATAGTAGTGTTCCCTCATAATTAGAAGTTTCATTCACTCTCATGCTACTATTTGGTAAAGATTCTTGAATAAATAGCTTTGGTATGAATTTTTGGATGTACAAGTTACCTAGGGGTATTATTATGTATACCTTTAAAATTTTATGTAAATCTCGATAACGCATTAAAGTTTGGTCTTGGAAACTATTATGATGAGTAGTTTGAATTATGTATTGAATAAGAAAAACAAAGTTTCAAATTGTTTTTCATTAAAATCATTTAATATTTTCTTCTTCATAGTTCTTTTATTTGAAAAGAAAACAAAAAGTGAAGTTTCATGAAAAGCTAACTAATCACATGCAACTTTTTATTTATGTACATAATATCCTACTATACCTAAAAAGAAAGAAAACTCTTTATTCAAGTGTAAGAACTTTTCCAATTTAACCATGTGCGGATAATATCAAGAAACTTACCGATATCCACATACAAAACAATTACCTCAATGATTTCTTGGATATGAGGAACCAACCAACCTATTTCATTTAGAGGCAAGAAGAGTTGAAGAATAAAATGGCATTGTGGCCTGGTTACCTCTTGGAACCAATTTTGTATGTAATCTCTACATGTATCCTCATCTTATGGATGATTTATTTCTTTCATACATGAAGGATCTGTTGATATGCATGTTGATAACTCCTCCATTTCAGGTCTTAATGATCGCTCTCTATCATATGTAGTCCCTAATTTTTCATCTTCCTCCACAGTTTGGCAAGGAAAATGTTTTTGTAGCTCATGGGACTTTGGTTCTTTTATCATTTCCAAAGAGGTAGATAAGTTCATGACTATTTTTAATATGTGTTATTTCTGAAAAGAAGAAATCCTAGTTGTTGCTAGGATTTGAGAGAATTCTTCCAAACTAATGGTCACTTTTGAATCCATTATGTTGATTGATGGGTCCTGCCTCACACATGGATTAGTGTCCGGGGTTCTTACAACACCCAAATTTTATTATTATTATTATATTTTTTAAGATTTTAATCAAAACTACCTAAAAATTGAAATACATACTTAAAGCATATTTGTGCAAACCAAACACACCACACTTGCATAAAATAAATCACACTTATAGGAAAGAAATCAAAGCATAAAATAAAACATGATTGCAGTAACAAAATCAAACTCACATGTGTATGAAAGTAAACACACTGGAAGGAAAAATAAACACACTTTGTGAAAGGGAAGCACACTTGCATGAAAGAAATAAAACTTGCATAAAAGAAATAAAATAAAGCACACTTGTAGTAAAAAATGCACACTGGCAAGAAAAATAAATTGTGGGAAAGTAAACACACCTTGCAGGAAAGATAAAACACACTTTTGTAGGAAAATAAACACGCTTGCAGGAAAGTAAATTGAAAGAAAGTAAACACACTAAGAAAAATAAAGAAACTTGTTGAAAAAGTAAACATTCTTGTGGAAAGGAAACAACAAGGATTTTGAGCAACCCATTAAAATGGATGCATAGGTTCTTACCGCTTGTATTAAAGTTTCTCCTCCCCCTTCTTATGTAATTAAATGAAACCTACCTACCTCTAATCCCTTTATCACCTATCGTACAACGATGCCAAAAATGTCGAGTGAAATATATGCTATCTATTTTGACATTAAACTGTCAACCAGGGGCTCGTAAGCTTCGAGGTGCTAGCATTGTATGTGGAGGTCTAGAGCTTTAATCTCGCAGTCTAATCTAGTGACGACAACATGATATTAAAAAAACTAGAACAATTCATTACCTAGGGAATAAAATCGACATGGAGTGACCATATCTCATGAATTAGGTCATTAATCTATTCGTTGGTGATTTAAAGCTATTGGAAAATTTAAAATGCAAGAAAACTAGTGCAATAATCTATTATGGAAAAGATGGGACTAGGCATGAAAGATTACTATTATAATTGCTCCTTTTACTTGTAAATCTAACTCTGTGATTCATTTACTTAATTCAAATTAGAACATTGATTTCCACAGAAAATGTAAAGTAGAAACAAAACAATCTACCGGAAACTTTTCCATTGAAGAAATATGAAATACATGTTCTTGTAATTAATTAAACCTATGAACTATTCTCTGTAACGAACCTTCTTAAAGATTTGAGGAATTTATTTGATGTAGGTGGAAGAAAATACAGCGTAGCATGTTTATTTGACAACTTCCATGCTTTATTTGAAAGGAATTCGTATTATTTTTGAGGGTTCGAGAAAATGGCCGCCGAGGAAGCATGATGTGGCGTAAAGTTCTGGATTTATATTGCCATAGTTGTGTTGCTGGTTCTTTTCTCGGGTATGATGTCTAGCTTGATGCTCGGTCTTATTTCGCTCAGCTCGATGGATTTGGAGGTTCTATCCAAATTCAAAACACTGCAGGATCGCAAGCACACAGGTGTGTGTTTGATTGTTTATTATTGGAATAAGCGTGATTTGGATTACTTTTCCTATTTTTGTATGCTTTAAGGCTATAAGCTTCGTGCTGAGATTTATTTCCCTATTTTTATTTGAACCTCTCCCTTTTTGGTATACCAGACCATCAATATGGCGCTCCCTTGGATCAGCCCCTCACCACTTGGCCCATCACTCCTTTAACTAATACTATGAGTGTTCATTATTCCCACCTCATTTTCTCTACTTCGGCTTTAGTGAGAATGAATCTGACTTCTATTTAAAAAATGATATTCCTGTGCATTGCCAAGCATTTAGGTTCTTAGAGATTCGAACACGCGACCTTCATAGCCGGAGGAGATTATTATTATTATTACTATTATTATTATTAACAATACAAGACTATTATCTTTATATGTGGCAAGAAATAAATTATTCCAAAACTTAGAATAGATGAATTCTGTTCAGGTGCATCTTTTGGGGGAATTGAAATTAAGACCTCTGGTTGCAACCTGACCAACAGAAGGATTTTCTGTCTAATTTGTTTTAGGTACCTCTGGCTCCCAGAATGTTGTAATTTTACAAAGCTCGGCTCTAATTTTAGTGGACCGTAGCAGTTGAGGATCATTTAAGAGGCCATTCTCATGTCTAAAGATCACGTGAACTGGCAGAATATGGCAAAGGGTATTTGGACTCTAAATATTTAAGAACTACACAAAGATTCATGAAGGAGTTGAAAGAATCTTCTTAAGAACACTCTCGTGCTTAAAGACCATGACAATTGGCAGAATTTGACAATGGTGAATCGTCCACGGTAAATTATGCTTGTTTACAGGTAGTCTTGTTAAACCTCTTATAGATCATGTTTCAAAACAAGAAATTTTCAACAGCTGGCCTTGTTCCTCAAAGATTCCATGGATCTGAGCAACGGGGTGCAGGCCCATTAGGGGTTACTTCTAGTTCATCTGGTAGTCCAGTTACATCTGGAGGCATTGGATCAACAAAACAACGGCTGTGTTGGACACCTGACTTGCATGACCAGTTTGCGGAGGCAATCAATCAACTTGGTGGTGCAGATAGGGCGACACCCAAAAGAGTACTTAAAGTGATGGGTGTTCAAGAACTTACCATCTATCACATGAAAATCCATTTGCAGAAATATCGACTAGCAAAGTACATTCCCGAGTCATTAGAAGGAGGAAAATATGATAAGAAAAAGGGAAACGAGATAGTTTCAAATTTGGAAGCGACATTGGGAACCCAAATTGCAGAAGCTTTACAGATGCAGATGGAAATTCAAAAACGGTTTCATGAACAACTTGAGGCACAACACTATTATTCTATTTATATCACATCTGCTATATAATTTCTTTACTGTGTTTGTAATATGGGGATTGATGAGTGGTTTGGTGAGGGTTACTATAATTTAGGTGAATTTAGACATGAAGAATTAGACCTGCTTCTACCTATACTGACTGAAAGAATCTTAGGAGGGACAGCTATAGACCGGGTGGGATGGAGTGATCTTGCTTCCATCTCCTTTATAGATTGCTCGCTCCCTTTATGATATTGTTTGTTTTCGGCTTCATTAGAGCAAGTTTCTATAGGTGACGGCTCCTGAAGAAAGAGCTCGTCGCATAATTAGGTTCTCCCAAAACAAGTATAGACTTTATTTAAAAAATAGGATAATTTGGGTATACTGTAATTTAGGTGAATTTATACAAGCAGTTTCTTAATCTTTGGTCGTATTCATGTTACAAGCATGATCACTGGATTTCAGCTTAACTCTACGAATTTCTAGTCTAATTTCTCAACGAATTCCTTAATCTTTGGTTCATTTGACATTATGGCTCTGTACTTAGATTACAAGGACGATTATGGACTTTCACCAACTATGAGGTTGATTTTGCAATAAAAAAAAAAGTATTCTTTGACACTGAAATATAAAGAATTGAAGCCAATTTTAGAAGAAGTTCTCAATCTTTAGTTAATTATGCATTATGGTTGATTTTTCCAGTTCTTATGTTGGTTTTACAAGATAATCCAACTCTAGTTAGCCTTAGCCGCAACCGTAATTGCTAGTTTTAATTTCTAGTTGTTACAATGGAAAATTTGTAATCTTTGACTATGGAAAAAGAGTTGAAAAAAAAACAGAGAAGAAAAAATATATATATATATATATTAAAAAATATATATAAAACATGAGAAATAAAACACTGACTGAAGCCAATCAAATGCTTGTTTTACTTTGGTAAATTTGTTTTTTTTTTTTAACATTTTCACTTCGTATTGCATTTATTTTTATATTCGTTCTAAAATTTCTGTGTTTGGTTGGCAGGTTAAGGGCGTAGCTGGAGTTAGATCTTGGATTTTTGGCCCTGAGGCCTAGATTTCAAACAAAATCCCTGATACCATATGTAGTGACCTATCTTAATTAAATACAAATTTTAATTCAATTAACATATAATTTCCTTCTCATACGTAAATTATTCATTCACATCCTAAGCATAAATATTCTTCATAAGTTAAAATATATCTACAGCATGGAAATAACTCAACAATTCATAATAAAATACCTGCTTCTGATGCTAATTCCCGTCGATATGGTTGTCCCTTCCCTGCTACCTTGTTGTTGTCTTGCCTAGCCTGTTGCACTAACCAACACTGCCCAAACCGACCATCCTCCCAGCTAGCTAGGAGCAGCCTGTCCGGCTCCCTAGCTCCAGGAAATCGAAAGGAATCCTGGCCCCCATGCCCAAAACCCCTAGTAAACCGGTGCCCCCTGCAATGATACTCACAGTCTGCAGAACACTCCCACGGAACCAGAAAAAAAAAACCAAGCCAAGAAACCAGTGCTCTCGTCCCCCTCCAAAATGCTTCGTCATAAAATAAAAAATCCTCCTCCCAAAAGAATGCCTTCCACCATAAGACTCTCCCCGTCATATTCCCCCTTCACCGACTCTTCCTTTCATTAATTTCCTTATCCATTTATTTATTATCTTATCCCCTTGTATTTATTATCTTATATTATCTTATCCTTACATTTAATGTCCTATCCCCTCCCGTATACGTAAGTCTTAATAAATTAAATTATTAGCCCCATTAATTCTTTACTCACATAATTAAAGAGTCGATTAATAATTAATTAATCATTGACAGTTATGAACAATAATTAATGATAATTAATTAGTTAATATTATATAAGAAATAATTATTGTTTTGCTAACATCTTAGGACAATCAGATTATCAATTAATTATAATTAATAATCCTATACATTTATTTAATCAGGGTTGTTACATACACCCACCCTTCAGGAAACTTCGTCCCGAAGTTAAGGTATCTTATGGTACAAAGGAAAAGAAACATGGTTCACACATTCATAACAATTGACTAACACTATCAGTAAGTAAGTCAAGAAAACTCATACATACTAGTGTATATGTACAAGAAATGTATGTGTAGCTAGTACATACAAGTCTCGTGCATGTACTAATAATCAAAACTACCATCCTTCAGTAATTTATGTAGGCATCCAATCCAGTCAGCAAGACTAGTCTTTTATAAAAGACAACAACCAATCAGTTCTTTGAGAAATTCTTTAATTGCTATTATCTGGTTCAAAAATTTTATTTAGACAACTGTGGTTTAGTTACGTAATTATGAATATTCATATATACACATTTCTCTTTTTTTTTTTTAAGGGAAAACATTAAATTCCACCATCCGACAAATCTCCATACTCTCTCAACTATTTCTACTCATCCTTCCTCCCTAACCTACTTCCATCTCCATTCCTATCCTTCCTCTGCTGGACTATCTTGGAACGTCAACTATATTGACCTAACTCCAAATAGAACCGGTAAGCGGAAGTGTCACTATCTCAACCAAGCTTCCCCAGCAGGTAACTGACAGTCATCACCACACGTCTTGGGGAGTGTGAGCTAACACCGTCCTCCCATGACTTCAGGTTTCAGAGGATACACGGTGGGAAATGCCTCCACCCCTCCTAATAGGACTAGGGTCCACACCCTACAATGGAGG
>SNQJ01S0055145.1:67813-112347 GCA_010110895.2 Picea sitchensis
TATGAACAGACCAGAATTGAATAAAGTTTTATTATCTCTCATATATTCTTGGGTGGAAAGAAGGGGCAAGGATAGAGAGTTCAAATATCTCTTTATATTGGAGGATTTTATATTCCTCTTGGAGGTTTATCTCTCCCTTTACATTTGGAAGCTGTAGCTACCTTTGGAAGTCATTACTTCCCTTGAACAAAACTATTGATTATTTCTCATATATTGTGCATGGTGTATTGTGGTGTATTGGTGTAAATCTTATACTATTGCTCATTTCTCATTGGATATAATTGAATGGTTTAAGTATAAGTTGAAAAAGGTTTTTAAATTGTACTTGATACTGATTCACCCCCCTCTCAGTATCAACAAAATACACAAAGGAGATGACTGTCAAAAGAGATTAGAACAATAAAGAGAAATTAGAATTAATATAAGGAAATTAAATATACAAAATAATTATGGGGAAATGATTGTAAAGAGAAATTAGAAAAATCCTTGCAAAGGAGAGGTTAGAAATCTAAAAAGACAAAGGAACAATACACACAGACTATTGGTGGGCCACTCAAGTAGTTGTGGTACTCTAGCTCACGAATTGATCACAACTTCATCTTTATTTATAAATCTGCATTAAAAAGAATAACAAATCCAAGTTTACACACAGTTCATGAATTGTTTTCCTGGGTCCCTCCCATAATGCTAGAAAGATCACATATATATAGAGTCTGAGTGGTCGACCACTGAAAGGATTGTCTCTCTCTCAAAACTAGAAAATCGTTAATTGTTCTATTAATAGGAAACAAAGCTTGAAATTTTAGCTTGAATATAGGAGCTAGATTTAACTCTATAAATCAAAATACAGTAGGACCCATAGCAAGAGGGTTATAATGGGTAAACAATCCATGTGATAGTTTTGCCTGAAAATGCCCACAAGTATGCTAACGACCAAATCTGTTGCGCACCAAGTTCCGTAATTGGATATGTCTGTTGAAAATTCGGACTGCCAGATTAAGGGTCAGATGAAAAGCCATATATGTATTATATAAATTTAGGCTACCGGATGAAGGTTCAGATTCTCCTTCTTTAATACATCTCAATAGCCTCATTAAAATACTAATTGATTTGATCCCCAAATTTAGAAAATCGACCACCACAAAATTTGGGGTTTTCACCCCTTCAGAGAACCACAAATGACTCTCAATCCATCAATAATTTTAGGAAACGGCCCCCAAAGGATCTAATTAGGCATATTATGCACAAAACCCACATGTCAGATGTTTATAATTCAACTTAATTTTCCCACAAATTAAAGTTTTGAACTAGGCATGAAAGAAATTCGATCCTCACTTTATGGAAAAGGGCATGACAAAAATTCTAAACTGTAATTTGCTCTCATAATTAAATGTGCTTCAACATTATTTATCAATTGTTACTATAAGATGTGTCACTTTCATCACCTTTTCTTTCATACTGAAACTAGTGTCGGAATGAGTGTTGGAATCTCAAGCCATTTGATCCTGATCCAATGTATGGAAACACCTATCTCCCACAATATCAAGAATTATTTTATCATCAATAAAACCATATAAAATACACTAAGAATAATAAATTAAGCATGAATTCACATCATTTACTTTTATTTCTTTTAATCAAAGGATTTAAATAAAAGACCAACATTTTAAAGTAAATGTGATGTTTTATGGTTAAATGTGATGACATAATAGTGAAATAAGGTGGAAAAAAGGAGGTATTTTGGGAGCCCATCAGCCCATTCGAGATACCCCATAGTTGTGATCTATATTGATGGTAAGTTAGTTGTCATTAATGTCAAAAGATGTTGTAGGGATTTTGTACCCTACAGGAGATGAGCTCCCTTAGGCTCTTCCGATACCTAAGACAAAAACACAGATATGAGCGTAGGACGTTTTTAAGCTTGATAATATGTCATGATATACAAATATATAAATCCTCTATCAACAAACATACAAGCTCAAATAAGCAGTCATCTAGAGGGAAAAATCCAACATATCTTCCATTAATCAAGTAAGTAATATTACAACTTACACGTGTAAACTGAAGATATATCTTTCTTCCAAGCTCCTTGCCCACTCCTTGCCACCAAAATTCCATAGTAAATTTGCTATTTCTTTCTCCCCCTTTCCCATGGAAATGGATTGGTTCTTATATGGATTTAGAGATAAGTTCATATGGTTAAGGGATAAGATATTTAGAATTATACTAGAATCCTTCTCGACATTGAACCCCAAGAAATCAGAGAGAGGTCTTATCCATTGCAACCAAATATAAAAAGGGGAGATTTTAGGCTTGGTCGTGACCTAAGTACATAGATAGAGCAACTGGGTCATGACTTATAATTTAGGAAAGAACGACCGATCCCTTTGGTCACGGGGTTGAGAAATGACAAGGGCGACTGAAGGGATATTAAGATAGAAACTCAATGGGAAGATGACAAAATATGAGTGAATTGGGTAGGTGACCTCTAGGAGATGATATATCAGTGATTAGGGGGTTAATAATGCTATAATAGATTCCCCCTAAAGTGTGAGGTCAAAGGAGGCACCTGATGGCCAAAATACTTTACCAATAAAAGGCAGAGAGCAGTGGGCAAAGGGATTGGAGAAGAGTATTACTAGTCCTACAAATAAAATCCCCGAGGTGGGAATTACCATGCTCAATAAGGTAAATGGTATCATGGCCACCATAAATACATTGCGGATCTATGCATGACTCAAGTGACAGACACAAAAATAGACCGTGTATCCATAATAAAAAAATATGACTCGATTCATGGCCACGAAAATATACACTGTAGATCCATGAAAGATGTAAGTGGAACATAGCCATGATCAAGTACAAAAGTGGATCTATTTGATGTCACACAAGGTAGTAAGATAGCTCAATAACTGAGCAATCAAAGAAGTTTTCATGAATATTCTCGATCGCATCTTGGGAAAGAATGTGATCTAACAGGAGGGGATCTATCCTAAGGTCTTCATCTATAATCCAAAGGGTATGAATCTAAGACATGCAAATAAAGGAGATTATGTCGAGCATGGTAGAAACCATATGATTATCAGCCATTAGTGTATATTGTTAAGAGACACAATGGAATCCACTGATGATTGGAACCAAAGATACCGAGTACAATATACAAAGTGTGAATAAAGGAGTTGACGTTGAGCACTCATAGATTGATCCAACATGGTTCATTGATGAAAAACCAATTGTCAAAATACAAGGAGACTTGCCACTGATGTCTGCAAGTCCCATGGTACTCAAGGTTTTTTATATTTCAATCCTGGATGATTCTCTAAAGTCGACAGGATGAAAGTCGTCAAAGGAGGGCCTTGATATATCCCCCGTCAATTGACGTGACACAGGAAACGATGGATGGTAATAGTGGAGAATGAATGACACATGGATGGAGAAAATAAACAAGCATAACGGAAGGGAAGGTGACTGGTGGATGTAGGACTTCCCTTGAACAATTATGCAGGACAAATGGCTTGACTCGACAACATTAACTTAGGTGAAGACCATAAGAATTGTTCATCGACTAGTGAGGGGAACATGATACGATGATGGGAATGGTAGTCAAATGAGAGAAAATGAATAGTTCGACTGTTGTATGAGGTGATAAAATGGGTTCTTATTTCAAGGGAGACACAAATAAGGACAACTGCAAATCAATGAAGAAAATGGGATGAAAAAAAACCTATAAAAATTCCTCACCATGATTAGTGAGTACCTCCTTCTAGTTTTACAAGCTGTAGGAGGATAATATATTCTCATTATAGCTCATATGATGATGAGTCCATCGACATATTATTAAATAACCTGAGGAAGGAGGGGTTCAATCTCATGAGTAGGTCCTTCGATGTAAATTTTAACGAGTCCCAAGAAGGAAAACACGATGGTATTTTCTTAGTTTAAGAGTTTTAAAAGGTCATATAGAAAACTCTATATATGTACCTATGCATTTTTGTCGATCCCAGATAAGTTTGTGCTCGCCGGTGTTTTCAATTTTAGGGAGTCTGAAAAAATTAAAGAAGACTCCAGTGGGGTACTTTTATCATAAATTTTAGTCTCCTAGGCCTGAAAAAGTTTAAAACAACGCGAAGGAGAACTCTTCTAACCACGAGGGATAGGGTGTTCTTTTTTAGCAAATAGTTCATCTGACCTGAAAAAGGGGTAAACATATACCAGGTGGATGTCTTTTCAAATCCATGATACGAGTGTGAAAAGACAAGAATACTCAACAATATTATTGTGTTTTTAAGGAGTCGAAAGAGAGCTTAAAAGAGATTCCATATAATGGTTCCATAGCTTATGTCAATAATGTTCCTAAAAACAATACAGTTAGAGTATGGTTCCCTGAGAAAAAAAATGATAAATAGCCAAAAATGAAGAAAATGAGTAATTTCATAGTGTGAAAAGGGTTAAAATGAAGCTATATGTGGTTAAAAATAGGTTTTTTACCTCATTTTACCCATTTACCTTGGGGAAACTTTGAAGAGCCCTTTTCTTGTGCAAATTTGGAGTATTGATTTCAGAGCGTGGAATCACAGATCCTATAACTTTATACTAGAAAAAAATAGTTTGGAACTCATATGAAAAAACCCATCTTGCATTTGTGTTTTTATGCAGTTATTTTTTTTGGCATGACTCGAAAACTTGTGAGTCTACGCGGTTGTGACTGGTCTCTTTACAGAGAGCGACCGAATGGTTTGGTTTCTCTGAGGAAACCACGATCGATCATGACCATAAGAGAGTTAAGGGGATATAGACCAACATGGTTGCGGTCAATCTCTCTATCAACCAAAATAGGTTGCAACCAAACAAAGTGGTCATGACCTGTCGCATTGTCTGCTCAGGACAGTCACGACCAAGTAGAATTTGTACAATTTTTTGCAAAATTTTTGACAAGTATTGTATATGAATGGGTTTTAAAACATTTGGTGTTTGTGGAAGGTGTAAGCAATGATGTTAGAGTGGATATAATGTGAACACGAAGAGAATGATAATGATGTGTCATAGGATCCTCCAAATTTATATGGTTTAAGCAACCGTGGGTTACTAAAGTTCTTCTTATGTCATAACATGCGAGCACAACCAATGATGTTTCAAAGGTTGATTGATATGTGGGATGCATATCAACAATAGTTTTGGGTATGAGACTAGATATTTGTAGTGACTATGATTTCATTTAAGCTACCATAAATTAAAACAGAACGGAAATTTTTGAAACTTACTAAAAATTTCCTTACTCACGCATATTCATTCCCAGATTTTGATAAATAGAATAACATTTTCCAAAACAATTTGCCTAACAAATTAAATCTACATAACAGTTTGCATAATAGGTTAAATTTAAGTAAACACTTCACAATTTTGAGTTTAAATACCTGTCACTGATGCTACTATCTGCAGCAGCTTGAATCTTTGCTTGAACCTTCGCTTGAACACCCCAAAACCACCACCCTGCCGACCAGTATGCCTGGCCCTAGGACATCTACGGACGTCCTAGCCCTCCGAGCCCAAAACCCCTCAGCCCCGGTGTGCACGGTAAAATCCACTGTTCTAACTCTGTCTCAAAGCTCCCAAAATCTCCTCTCGTAGACTGCCTGAAAAGAATTTYCCCCCCAAATGAATCCTCCTCCTTCCCTTATGCCTCCATCACCGCCCCCCGAACCTTCACTCCCTACCAACCACCTTATCCATTCATTAAAACCTTATCCCTTCATTTAGTTCTTTATTAATGGTCTTATCCTCTTTTAAGTATTCCCTTTAACGTATGGGTTACGTTATCCCTCATGGGATACGTAACCCATTTAACCTTATTTATGTTTTTATTTTATTTTCCTTCATTAGTTTATTACATAGTTAATCAATTACCTTATTTAATAATTAATTAATCACTAACCATTAGTCTAATACTAAATCATTTAATGTCTCAATTAATAATTACTCCTTCATTAACCCTTAATCAAGGAGTTAATCATACTTCAGTTAAGTATAATCAAAATAATTAATTAATAACTTATAATCAATTAAGGTTATATAATAATTAATTATAATTTAGCCAATGTTTAGGTTTATTTATGAAATTATTCATAGTAATAAGGAAAGGGTCATTACAATATTAACCTTATAGGTTGAGGATATCTATTTTCTGATAGTATTATCTCATTGCGGTGCCACCATGGTCTTGGTAGGTGGCAAGAGGGGTGGGGAAAATTAGTTGGACAACTGTGTGGCCCGTTACTTTCATGCAGGTACACAAAAGAGAAAGAATAAACTGCCTATTAGTCAGGTAGTGGATTTGACCCTACATACCATGTTATTTACAATTACACATGTGGCAGGGAGAATTGGGATACACTTAGCATCGAGGAGACAATTAGATTATGCGGTGATGATTTTGTCCCCTACGATGTATAACTAGTGTGTTGCAATGTGGATGGATATGAAGGGCCAGTTGACCAAGTGTAGGTTGGGTCGACATAAGCAATTTTGTTATGTATCCATTTTTATATCTTTATTTTTAGAGTGGTTTCCTTCATCACGACCATGGGATGTGGTGGAAAATGTTGGGTATAGAGATCAAGCTATGAAGAAATGGACAAATCTGTTGTCCTGGCCCTGGGGGGGACTCAGTTCGAGTTTGACTCCAAATGTTTTCAATATTGGGATCGCCAGATAGTGGTGATAGATGATGGCATGGATTATCGTGATGATCTGGATATGGTTCTCCCCTAAGGGGAAAGGTTTAGTGATGAGTTTGGTAAGAAATATAGAATTTTTAGTATATTTTTGTTTTTTATATTGTTCTATGTTTTTGTTATTTTATGATATATAAATGTTTTTGTGTGTAACATAATAGATAATTTGTGATTGAAATATTGTGCACTAGTACATCCAACACGGATGTATTCATTGACTAGGCAAGGTGAACAACTTAGTATTATAATAAGAACTCTTAGTGGGAGAGCTAATGCAGAGCTCTTGGAGGATCTCGAGGAGAACCTCGATCGTTTGATTGTGGGAATATCAGTGCATTATATGGACGATGTGCCTTTGCATATGCAGAGGAGTGTTGTAGGTGTGGGGAACCGGGTTGGGAACCTTCTACGAAAGGTCGTGCGAGAAGTCATTTGTTCTAATGACCATAGGGATCCTTGAGATGATTAGTGTTATGTAGCATGATGGACTTTCGATGCTTTTTATGTTACGGATCTATGGGCAGAAAAGCCCAATTTTGTTATGTTATACAAATTTTGGATATTTTTTGGACAGACTTTATATATATGGATATATAGATTTTTTATTTCTTCATATATATGTGATGAAATGGTTTATATAATGTGTGTAAAATATAATACTTGTTAATTAAGTAGATGCCAATTCAACACAAAATTTTCTAGTGAGTCAGCTAATAAATTGAATTGTCTTGGTATATGTTCATAAGTGATAAAATGAAATGATCGTTCCAAGAGTCATAGCCTTAAATATTTTCAAAAAAGGAGAGGATGTCAAATAGAGTAGGTCGCATTGAGGTGTGAAACAATGAAGTCAAAATCAAGGCATACTATCAGGGGACGCATGCCCAAAGAAGATGCTTTGGTCAAAAGTTCAATGAAAACAATGTATTCATCAACATTATTCATTGCAGGTCCTAGATATATGCCCCAGAAATGACTATTTCATTTGTGGATGAAAGTATCACCCAAGAAGTGGAAGCGATATTCCGAGAGGTGCGACTAGATCCATCCGTAAATCCATAATAGGGTAAGGGGAACAACGACATCTGGATATCAAGAATTTAAGTGGGATAATCATGTTGACAAAGAGTGTCACATAAAAGAAAAACAAAGAAAACCATATAATTCTATAATACATTTGGTACAAAACACTAGATAGCGTGGGGTTTATGCATAGTACTTTTTCAAGTAGATCCCATTTCGGGGCTTCGGGAGATTATTTCCTTCGTAATAAACTAACTCATAGGATTCCTTTTGAAGAGATCATTTGAAAACATAGGGCCCATGCCACATGGGTTTGAATTTTCCTATGCCCATTTTATCACGATCTTGATCATAGATCAATACGAAGTCACCTTCTGAAAAAGTTCGAGGACAAATGTTTTGATCATATTGAGACTTTACTCTTTTTTGGTGGGATTCGATAACCATGATGGATTCACGATGTCACTCATTAAGGTGAGATAAGTATAGTAATCATTCCTCTTCAGTGAATGTATGGGGAAAGAGATTGGCATCTAGCTTAAGTGAGGAGATTTAACATTCAATGGGTAGTAATGCCTCTAATCCATACACAATTTGAAAGGGTGTGAAGCATGTGGAAGTCTTGGCAGAGGTTCAATATGCCCATAAGGATTAGAATAACATTATATGAAAATTTTATTTTTGTTTTCCAATCCTCCTTTGGAGCATAGGTTTTATTACTCAAACTGACCATTTTCTTGTGGATAGTAAGGAGAAGAGTGCTATGGGTCAAAATGAAAAAGCGTAGATAGCTCAGTCATCATGTTGTTACAAAAATGTGATCTGTGATCTGTCAAAATATATTTGGGGACACCGAATCTTGCTATAATATGATTGAATATAAAAAATTCTATAGTTTTGGAATCATTAGAGTATGTGGGCATGGATTTTACGCATTTAGTGAAATAATCAACAACCACAATTATGCAATTAT
The DNA here is from genome assembly GCA_010110895.2 of Picea sitchensis. Classification (NCBI taxonomy): domain Eukaryota; kingdom Viridiplantae; phylum Streptophyta; class Pinopsida; order Pinales; family Pinaceae; genus Picea; species Picea sitchensis. Next base: position 76,541 of record SNQJ01S0055145.1, read on the forward strand.
GACCGATATAAGAAGGGGGTTTACAAGTAGTAAAATCGATGCCTCATTTAGAAAAAGGGAAAATTGCAACAACAAGATGGAGGGAAGTGAGATGTGCTCACATTTTCTTCGAAAAAATTTGCCACATGTGGAATTTTTGGACTGCATTCATGCAATCTTTAAAGATTGTGGGCCAGAAATACCCTACGTGTAAGATTTTCAGGGAAGTGGCTAACCTAGAAAGATGGCCACCACATGCTCCTGAGTGGCAACTATTAAGATTTTTTTCTTCTTCTGAGTGGATGACACATCAGTGTAACTCTGTATCTACTCCACGACGGAAAAGTGTATTATGAATGATGAGGTAGTTGCGAGATTGATGGCATATGCGATGACGATCATGTTTGGACATTTGAGGGTGGAAGCATTGGGTCTGGAGATAAATGAGGATGTATCCATACCAGGGTTCAAAAGAGCCAATGAAGAACAAATATTCATCTAGAAATGAATCTTAGACCACTGATTCATGAATGATTCGAGGGAGATCGATCATTAATTCTTCAAAGAATAGGGACTTCTTGGATTGGGGGGTGGATAACGCGAGGTCAAATTCTTGTAATAAGACAATCCATTTTGAGTAACAACCTCCCAATATTTGATGTGACAAGATATATTTCATAGGATTGGAGTTAGATATAAGGGTAGTCATTCAAAGTAGAATGTAATGCCATAATCGATGGAAAACAAAAACTTCTGCCAGGGACAATTTATCGACATAAGAATAATGAATTTCAACACCAGTTAAGCCTTTATTGAGGTAATAAATAACATGTTTGTTATTTTCTTCACCAGTTTAGACTGAGACTTTTATTATAGTAGTATTGTATGTCGCGAGATACAAGGTAAAATATTGATTATAATTTTTGGGTTTCAATAGAGGAGTGGATGTAAGAATTTTCTTTAATCGATCGAAAAAAAATTGAGCTTGTTCGTACAAAATGAATGGGACACATTTTTTATGTAATTGCATGAAACCCTTAGTAATCTCTACGTAGTTGACGATGAACTTTCTTAAGAAATTTTCTTATCCTTGCAATTTGTGAAGTTGGTTAACAGTAACAGGGGGAGGAAAATTGATAATTACCTCTACTTTAAGGGGATACACTCAGATCCCAATAATGGACATGATAAATCCATGGAGACGACCAAATTCCACAACAAATATCCATTTTTGTGGATTGATATGGATGTTGTAAGGTCGACAATGAATACATATTTTTCGTAGATGATCGATATGATCTTGCCGCTTAGGATATCTGGTGGGTAGGTCATCTAGATAAGGTTGCACAATGTGTTTAATATCATGGAAAGCATAATACATGGCTCATTGGAAAGTGGCGCCAAACATTTTGATACCAAACAATAACTTTTAATAGGAAAAAGTGCCCCACGAGCATATAAAGGTTGTTTTGTGATGGTCTTCTGGTATGATTTCAATTTGATTCTAGCGAGAGAAGTCATCCATGAATGAGAAGACTTCACATCTGACACAATCATCGATGATCTGATCGATGAAGGGGGTGGTAAAATTGTCATTGGGACAAGCTTTGTTAGGGTCCCTATAATCCACACATACTCGGAGCGTTCCTTTCTCCTTGGTGATGGGTACAATATTGGATGCCCATTATGTAAGGGGCATGTGATAGATAAAACTAGCGTTCAATAATTTTTGAACATTGGTCTTAATTGTTGCAACCTTTCATGGGTGAAATGGATGGAGTCATTGTTGAACAAGACGAGCTCTAAGATATGTCTTAATTTCATGAACAACTATCTGTGTTTTGATCCCTATAATTTTTTCATATGACTAAGAGAAGATATCATGGAACTCTTTAAAAAAAATAGTGTAAAATTCAATCTCTTCGAGAGAGAAATTTGAACCTATATGGATGTGTTTTGTGATCCCATATTTAACTGAAACATCAATTGAGATAGTATTATAAATAATTCCCAAGTTTCCTTCTTATGGGGGGGAATATGACGCAGAAGGTAATGAGGATGGGTCTTGGGTATCAAAGGAGACAAGGGTTTGAATATCTGTTTCTTTCCTCTAGTTATTGGGAAGGAAAGAGGATTGGTGGTGATGGTCTTCCTAGGGTCGTTCTTGAAGAGACATGAATTCCATTATAGCTTCATCAGATGGGAAGATGAGATATAGGAAGTCATCCTTGAGATGTTGAGGGGTATCCCAGTAAGGAGAGAAAACCTAATATGGCACCTCATCTAGTAGGACTTTAGAATCAATGTGAGAAGATTCATTTGATGTTTGGATAGATGAATATGATAATTCAGCTGGGGATAAAGGCATGGTATCTCCTAAATATTCGACATTAGAAGAGTGAGGAATTACCCAAGGGTCAAAAGAACCAAGGGATATACTGCAAAAGGAAGAGATCATATTGATCAAAGATATTTGATATATATCAAGTGGGGGTAAAGGGAATGTTCCCATAAGGGTTGGATAGAGGCCTACAAGGATACTCTCATATTCATGTGTTGACTTACCTATGAATGGTACATTTGTGTTAGGATTAAGTCGCACGTCGTGTGTAAAATAATCAAGTTGGTCTATTTTCACTATGTTTCCTTGGTGAGGAAAGTGGATAATTCAGAAGACAGAGGATGCTACTGCTTTTAGAGCATAAAACCATGTACAACCTAAAATAATATTGTAGTCGATATTAGCATCGATTACTTCTACTTCGACGAAGGTGGTTTTACCAGCCATTTCAATTGGTATGCAGGGAAAAATACCATGAGGGTTGAAAAAATGTCCATCAAAGGCCTTCAAGATGGTTTCTGATTAATAAGCTATGGAGAGCATAGGGATTTCCAACAAGTCATTGACATAATGCAAGTGGTTGCAACTTGATTAATCACAGTTCGAAAAACATTTTTGTTAAGTGAATGAACGATGATTTGTAATGAAAGTTGGAGTGAAAGGAAGGGTTCACTTTGGTCCATGTTAAAAGAAATAATTCTTGACTTTGAGAAATCGATTCCCCCAATGGTTGTTAACAAATATTTTCATTGGGTTGGACAACTCTGCAATACTTTGAGGGAAAACATGGTGCACGGGTCTTAAGCAATATCCTCCACCATATTACAGTGTTGGGTTGCTCGAGCATAAGGGTTATGTGTCATTCGACGAAGTACCCCTTTTCGAGGGAGAAAAGTGGGTTATGTACTTGGTTTCTCTAGAGTGAGAGGGCCATTGGGTGGTGTTGGGATAGGGGGATCTTTTGTCAGAGGATTGGCCTCTAGAGAGTCATAATTCTTTCTTCTCGTGGATAACACCATAGAATTAACCATCAATAAGTTTGTGATTGAGGACTCAGGGTTTCCCCGAGGTGGGGGTGGCTATGTTTTCACAACCAGTTGTTGTTGTTGAGGGGAAAAGGGTTTGTTAACAATGAAGGTGTAGAAGAGGATGGGCCTCATTCAAGATATTGGTGGATTTCAGCAAGACAAGGGAAATCTTTCGTAAAATGATCCTTCTTACAAATCATGCGGGATATTTGACCTTTCGTTTAGGTTTTACCTCAGCATTTTTGTCTTGTGTCTTGGGGCCCCGACTACTTGGAAGAGTTTTTATTTTTCTTATTATTGCTACCCTTATTTTTTCCTCTAGATGAATGCAGGTTTTTGTGTGCAATGGATTTCACCTAATTAACCTCAGAGGTTTATGAGGGGGCTTTGTTGGAGTGCTTGTGTGGAAATATGAACTGGTGTTGGTGGATTTACTTAATGGGTTGTGTTTACCAGTCATCTGACTAGATGAATTTGTAGCAACATGACTAATCATACCATCGACATGGGGTCTGGGTGGTAGTTTGGTTGGGTCATTCGATGGTCGAGGAGCATGGGGGATCAAGTCGTATACTATGTCGAACTAAGACTATACTAAATCTAGATATTGGGCACGAGATATGGCTTGTTCCTTTGCAACGATGCCTCCCATGGTGACATATTGAGCAATAGGTGGCAAAAGCCACTTGCTAAACCAATCAACTAATATTTGGTCCAGGATTATGTATTTAATTAGTTGTCATCGACATTGCCACTTATGAATGTGATCAGAGATATGGGTGGAGGTCAACTGGCGTAACGATGTTAAAATTTCAGTATCGGTTTCATATCAGATGGATAATTCAAAATGTGTCAAAAATTTCATAACAAGTGAATTGAAGTCATAAAAGGAGTTTCACAACAGTTCTATATACCATTTGGCTATGACTCTTGTAAGAGTTTGCTAGAAAAGTCATAGTCATATGGAATCATTCATCAAGAAGTTCAAAGAACACCATAGGTTAAAATTCATCATGTGATTGTTTGGATCTTCTCTAGGCTCTCCATCAAACTTTGGAATATTGGAAGGGAGTTTGATAGGAATGGGGGAATAGAAAGGGGAATGTCATATGGGATCATTAGTCAACCTTGAAAGATCAGGAAAATCTAAGGTTGCTAAAAATGTGAGTTCTTTGTTGACCTGCGGAGGTGGATTATGTGGTCCTCCTCCATATGTGTTTTTTTCTGGAGGTCCTCCTCCATAAGGTGGTCCACCAGGGGGTCCTCCATCATAGGGTATTCCTTTGTGAGTTACTCCTCCATAAGGTGATCCCTTGGAACATCCTCCTCCATAACTTATAAGGCGGTCCTCCATAGGGTCCTCCACCATAGGTGGTAACCCTCCACCATGTGGTGGTCCTCCAGGGGGTCTACCAAGAGGTATTCCACCATAAGGTGGGCCTCCAGTGGGTCCTCCTAGTTGAAAAGGTTGGTTCCATATGATATTATCTATTCCTAGGTATGGATGGCCATATAGTAGGTTAGTGGTAGAAGGAACAGCCTGGACCCATGATGGGTATTATCTGATAGCTAGGGGTCCCCCCCCCCCATTTGATTGGTTCCACTAGAGTGAATATGGACCTGAAGTTGGGGGTTTTACCCCAACTAGATAAATCCTGTCTCCCAATAGTAGGTAATACCCCTATTAAAAATGATATAGAAGTCAAGGGATTCCTCCCAACAAGATGTTGGCTAGACATTTGTCTTGGGTACATGGGTTGTACCCTAATGAAAGGCTGGGTCATGGATATTTGTTGGCCAAAACCCATTAGTTGGTTTCCTTGGGGAGGTAATCCTCCCGATGAAGTTTGTTATCTGAAGAGGTTGGGATCACCTCATAAGAAAAATTGGGTAAACAAATGTTTCCCCTCAAAGGGGGGTGTAAAGGGTTATTCTCTTAAAGGTGGTGATACAATGGTGGGGAAAACATATGATACATATGTCATTATTGATGTTTGGGTTGTGGGATCATTTGAATGACTTGATTGTGGTGTAGAGTGGATGGGGGAGGATTGGGGAAAATAAGTTTGGAATATATGGGAGATACTAGATATGGGGGGTTGAGGGGTCCGTGAAGAACCATGTGATTGATCTGGTCGCAGGAGTTTGAAAGAAGACTCTACGATTGTATCTTCTCTAGCAAGGATACAACAAGGTTGTTCATGGGTTCACATAGGGTCATATGGACCCGAAACCCTTGGTGGTGTGGTGTAACCCTCTGATAAATGGATATGTTGGGTTTCCATGCTCACAATGTCTTCACAAAGTATAAGCGATAGACGCTAGTAATCGATACCAAGTTCAGGTTATTTAACAGAGTTTACCTAAAGAAAGAGAGGACCAAAATATTGAGTCAAGGGTGGATTTTTAGGGAGTACAAAACCTTCTTGAAATTTATCTCCTTTTGGGTTTTCAAGCAAGGGGGTGACAACACTTCCGACCTCAGAGTGGTTTTACTCTTGAAGATGATCTTCGGGTGAGTTTGGGGATAATAGTTTGTAATGTAGCAGAGGAAAACCTAGCATCCTCTGAGACCTATGCACATTTTGATCGGCCAGGATGATATATAACAATGACAATCCTATATCTTACTAAAGAAAAGAAAAGAAACACATGCTAAAAAAGAATCTAGAAATCAGAAAAAAAAAAAAAAAAAATCTTCCTACCATGGGATCACTAGTTAGTGATGAAATCCAACATTGTGGGGACATGAGAGAAGGGGTGGGGGATAAGTGGGTGGATTAGTTACGTTGGAACTTGATTAATACACTTACACCTTGGTGCAAGATTCCCTACAGTCTATCCATGGGTCTCCCTACAAGGAGCCCGAGTGAGTTTGACCAACGTTTGATTCAAGTACAATGAAGAATCCCCTTCACCATAACCTTGTGTAAGATAACTAAATATTATGGTAAATAAGGTAACAAACTCATAGTCATCCTCTGGGAAGGTACAATTGGTAGTCAGGTCCAACAATTTGGGTAGGATATCAAGTCTAAAATCCCTCAAGATTTCTGAGAATAGGAGGACCAAACAAATCTTCAGAGGACCTCGAATGGATTCGAGGTTCACAAAGTTCCTAGATCAAATGGAAACAACTTATTCTAAAGAATAATCCCCAATACACTATCGTTCCACTACATTTGGTTAAGCCTTGGAGGGGTAATCTTTGTTTCCTAGCCGCATGGACCTCGTGTGTAACCCTTGTGTGAGAGGAGGGTATCGAGTATGCCTATACGAAAGTTGTATTTAAACACTCTTTGATATTATATGGTTTTTTTTCATGGTCTTGTACAATTTACTCATGTATCTTAGTACAAATACCCTATACCTAGACTATTGTTGGTGTTCTTTACAAAAGAAAACGTCTAGTTAATTGTGTTAGCACATGTTCGATTTTAAGGTTGTTCTTTAGTCAGAAGGTTGTGTGTAAGTGAAACTTATGATGTGAATAAACTTGACTCTAAAAGGATGCAAAGGGATGAAATTTGAACAATTTTCTTTTCGATGAATCTTGTTTACAAGAGGGATCAGAGTATCTTTCTTTTTGCTTTTTATAAAAGAAAACACCCTAATGCATACCATTTTCTATATATTCTTGCAACTAAGATAAAAGGAAAAAATTTCAACCAAACTGACAAAATGATTTATGATATTCCCAACCAAGCTCAAATTGTTTCAATGATATTTTAAAGCACTCTGAATGAACTGTTTTTTGTTTCTTTTATTTTTTCAATTTACATGAATGTGGAAACAAACAAAAAAATATTATTCAACCTTTGCTTTCAATTGACCATGTTCAGAACTAAATGAAGAAGATAGAAGAAAGACAACACCAAGCATGCAAATTTAAAGTGCACCAAAAGATTTTATGTCTAAACGAAATTTTGAAAAGTTCTCAAATAATTTTGAAACCACAAACATTCAACCTAATGAAAGAAATACTTATGTAATAAAGTGGTAAACTTTGCAGGAAAAATATTCTCGGGAAGGTATAAATGCTCTTCTACGGGACTGAAAGGATTAGATTAGGTGATCTTTTTTGTACCTATCAATCACATGAGATGGATACCAAAAGAAGATAAGTGCATGAATTTCAAATAAGTTGATGCAAAGTCAAAGAGACAGTCTTCATACAAATCTAAAGTGTTGAAGGAAAACAACTTGAAATGGTATGGCTAAGTTTTTTGAAGGATAACTTCTTCAAAAAGAAAAATTAGGGCTTTAGTTTCTCCCTATAGAGGGAGATAGTGCGATCGAGTCACGAACTAGAGAGAGACACAGTGTGACTGAAGATTATGGTTGCACTTAAAAATATTCGGAGTAGGGATGGTCGCTTCTGCAAAGGTGGGAAACCACGATCGGGAAGCATTTGCTCAGTTTGTGTGAACGGGGAAGTCGCGACCAACTCATAAAACCAAGAAAAAGGGAAAAACATAGATTTGGTATGAGATCTATAAGATCCAAGCTATTGGTTTCTTCAAATGATCTTGGGAAAGGGAATAACCAAGTCTAGCAATTAGATCATGACATTTTAATGGGTAACAATATCAAAAAGAAAGGATATAAATATGAAAGAAAGGATCATGAGGGGCAATCTCCCCAGTATGCTCGCCAGTCTATTGTAGGGATTTTGTACCCTGTAGAAGTTGACCTCCCTTAGGCTCTTCTTATACCTAAGAAAAAAATAGAGATATGAGAGAATGATGTTTGTAAGTTTGATAATATGTCATGATCTAAAAATATATGAATCCTCTATCAACAAACATACAAACTCACATAAGAAGTTGTCTAGAGGGAAACATCCAACATTTCTTCCATTAATCAAGTAAGCAATATTACAACTTACAGGTGTAAACTAAAGAGATATATTTCTTCCATGCTCCTTTCCCACACCTTGGCACCAAAATGCCAAAGTAAGTTTGCTATTTATTTCTCCCCCTTTCCCATGGAAATGGATTGGCTCTTATAGGGATTTAGAGATAATGCCATATGGTTAATGGGATAAGATCTTCAGTCTTATACTAAAATCCTTCTCGAGACTGAACCTTGAGAAATTAGATAGAGGTATCATCCATTGAAACCAAATATAAAAAATGGATCTTCTAGGCTCGGTCAGAACCTATGTACACAGATAGAGCGAACAAGTCGTGACTTGGAAGTCATGAAAGAGCTATCGACCCCTTTAGTCACAGGATTGAGAAATGACAATGGAGACTGAAGGGATATTAGGCTAGAAACTAAATGGTAAGATGATGAAATATAATTTAATTGGGTAGGTGACCTCTAGGAGATGATGTCTCAATCATTATGGGATTAATAATTCTATAACAATAGATGAGATGGGTGCATTTGATTAAGTCTTCTCGAAGCCCCAAAGGTATGGTTATGTAACCCGAAGTTGATCAAGGAATAAGGAAATGCGATATATTGTAAATGTAGGTAACACACTCATATATGGATAGTCCTCGTCATGTTGTTTCCAAAGGTATGTGGTAAGCCACATGGTTCCTCGCAGTTAGGTAGATATGTCCCCATGAAGTTGGAAGCCCTGAAGAATGGTTAATAAGCCCCTAATTGTTTGCAAGTCATTAATGAAAAGGTAAATTGGTTGTAAAAGGAAAGTACTAGAATCCCTTAGATTAAGGAGAGAGGTTACTAAGAAAAGTATAAATACACCTCAAGGAGTCTCTCATAAGGACACACACACATTCATTGAATATCTCTCTTGTGAGAATATTTTGGTCTATTGGTGAATCTAAGGTTGAGTCTAAGGCAACAAGGAAAGTGAAGCAAGAGAATTTTTTTTGAAGATGTAGAGAGATATGGTTTTTATCTAACCGTAATTAAGTCGGCCCTCATGGGTCAACTTTAGGGTGTCATGTGAGGCACTCTTGCAGTTCAGCTAGTTCTTGTCACGTGAGGCCTTGCGAGACAAGAGGTCTTAGTCCCATGAGGAAAAGACAAAAGAGGGAAAATATGCTAGTGCCAGGCTATCGAGGACTGAGGTAAATCTATAGGTTTGTGTATCATGATCAGAGGAACCAGGTCAGTTACATATGTAAAGGTAATTTATTCTATGTGTCATGAGGTTGCATCTTGGTGATATTGTGGAACATGCTTGAGTCATTTCCTTGTGATTTTTGGTATATTCCTTATGGCACATATTGGATGTATGGTACATGCTGGTTCATGTATATTTATTGAGGTTCATTGCTAGTGCATATCTTGGATATATTGACATAAGGTTATGGTAATTGGTTGATGCATATCATGAGTGATATGGCACATGTTTGTTGATGACTGACATGTTGTTTGAGGTATATGGTTGAAGATATGGTGCATGGTTAGAGGTACTTGTTGGTGATCTTAGGACATGCTATGTAACTTTTTTGAGGAACTTCATTGTTGATATCGTATGGTGTTGGGTGTTATATCATTTTCGGTGAAATTTGAGTCTGCGTAGATCGACTAACGACCAAAGTTGAGGTGGATATACAGTAGGTCGAAGTTAGCATGGATCGATAGCAAGTCAAAGGTCGAGGATTCCACTAGGAAAATTCAAAGTAGAAGATATCGTCGAAAAAGCCAATTGAAAAGAGGTCGAAGTGTGGGTGTGAGACAACTGACTAGAAATCGAATAAAGGTCGACTAGTAACTCAAATTGAAAGTTGATTGTAATAGAATTTGAGGATTTGCGGTATTTGTATTCAATGATATGCAAGGATCTGTAACCATTTTTGGGAACCAATATTTAGGGGTTTTCCTATTTTAAAGCCTATAAAGAGGAGTGTTGTAAGGACGTAAAGGATAATGCAAGAACCATGTAATACAATTATGCAGTTTAATTCATGTTTAGGTATAGGTTGATGGTTATGCATATGTAAGCCAATTTGTCTACAGGGTTGTTCTTTCTTATGCAAGAGGGTATGATGTCGATTGTGTCTTAGGTGCAAACCAAGGTTAGGCATGTAACATTTTATTCTTATTGAAAAAGAAAAAAAAGAGAGAAAAAAGCTCAAAGGAAAATTGGTTTCTCTCGGTTAAGGGTTCTGGGGTAAAATATTGATGTACTATGTGATTGCTTGTTTCATTTACGTTCGTGATTAAATTATTCTTCTCTTATGTTGGGATTAGTGTAGAATTACAGTTCATTTCCTGACATATGGTACATGGTGTATGGGATGATTGAGACATATCATGAGTGATATGGTATATGGTTGAGGCACATCTCATAGTACATTATTTATGGTACATGTTCATACATGTTTGATGGTATGGCACATGTTGATGTACATCGTATGGTACATGCTGATGTATAAGGTTCATGCATGGTTGATACATGTTGATGTACATGGTTTGGTGATGGTTTTGGTATGCATGTGATTGGATTTGGTTATAGTTGGTTGATGATGGTATATCCGTGATAGAGTGATAATGATTGGTTGATGTGGCAGGTTGGATGATTGGTCGATCATTGGTTACAGGTTGATGTGATAGTGACAAGTTGGTTGATGTGATAGTGACAGGTTGATTGGTGTGATAGTGACATTAACAAGTTGGTTGATGTGACAGTGACAGTAACAGGTTAGTTGTTGTGATAGGTTGATAGTGGCATGCTAATGTGACAAGTTGACAATGACAGTTTGATGTGACAAGGTTGGCAATGACAAGTTGAAAGTGGCAGTGATTGTGGTAGTGAGAGTTTGGTATACACTTATATTTCAGGGTGGTAGAATGAGGAAAGGAAAGGGGGTTGCAGCCTCTTACCAGTTGGTGTCAATGAACATGGGGAGTTGGAGTTTCCTTCATGTTGGAGCCTAAGAATCAAGGGTTTGTAGCTTGCTTATGGATGGAGAAAAAGAATTCAGGTAGTTATAGCTTCCTTCAGGTTTGAACCTATAAATATCGAGTTGTAGTCTCCCTCTAGTTGTAGTTGGACAATTGGGAAGTTGGTGATTCCAATGAATGTATTCTTGAAAATATATAAGAAATAATTCTAGGGTTTTCTCCCATTTGAGTTTCCACATAAATTTTGGTCTGCTATTTACTATTTATTTGATGTGATGTTATTGATGTGAAGCTACTTATGATTATATGCTCACGATATATTGAATGAAATCATATATGATACATTGAACATATATTGTTGATAAAGTTCAATTTTATATATTGTGGTTAAAAGTGGTAAAGTTATCATACTCATTCACCCCCCCCCCCTCTTAGTATTCCAACAATTACTTGGTTATTAGGGTCTTATAGATGTCTCTCGTTGAATTTTGGGATATTAGATGGTAGTTTGGCAGGGAATGGAGGCCAAAATGGGGCATGCAGTATGGGATCATTAGTCATATGTGAAATATCAGGATGATCTAATGTAGCCAAGAGTGGAAGTTGTTGGTTATACTGTGGATACTAGTAGTAACCATGTGACACAGGAACACCAACAAGACCATATATAGGTTGTGACTGGATGGAAAAACTAGATGGTCCTCCTATGTATTGTGGTTGACCCCCCATTTATTGTGGTTGACCTGAGGGTCACCCCATGCACTATCATTTACCCGATGGTTCCTCATGTATTATGGTTAGCCCAATGGACCTCCCATATATTTTTTTTTAGGGGGATGTTGTTTTGGAATCATGGGGTTCACTGATTGATTGGGAAAATCTCCTTGTTGAGGAATTGCCATTGGATTACGTTGACCCCATAAAGTATTTGTAACTCCTGGATATGGTTTTCCAAGATAGAGGACAATAGTAGTGGGAATGGAAGGACCTGCATGAGCATATTTCCCCCAAGTTTGTTGTTGTTTCCCCCACATAGTTTTTTTACCCATGGCTAACGGTTCCCCCCCTGAAAAAATTTTTCCCTCCAACTAAAGGTTTCCCTTGAGCTAAAGGTTTTCCTCCCATTGAATATTGACTTTCAATGGAAGGTATAGAAGAAATTCCCCTTTGTAAAGTTGGAGATGTGGGTTGAGTAGCTTGTGTAAATGTGGTTCTTTGATTAGCCTAACTACTAGCCATCTGACTGATGGGACAACCAAGTAAAGCACTCAGTGTGTGAATATGTGGGATTAGTGATGAACAAATATTAACCAACCCATGTGTGGAGAGATATGTACTTGCAAGTGGTTGTGTCGAAGTAACCTGGGTCTAGGATGTTCCTATTACAAAACAAGCACCAGTAGTAGTGATTTTCACTCTTGTCAAAATATTGGAAAACCAAATCCCTTTGAAAAACAAAATATCAATGGGTTCATGCCAAAATATTGGCTAATGGCTAAATTGGCCATTAAATATTAAGAAGAATAAGCATCAATAAATCTCGTGGATGGTTGTTCAACGAGTAATGGGCTAAGTGGATTAGTAAAAAGGGGATTTGTGTGAGATACAAGGCCTTCCACAAAGGTTGTGACTGGTTCTTTTATGTGTTGGCAACTTGCAAGAGCTACACTCCTTGTTTCAAAAGTTTGTTCTTTGACCATTCCTTCATAAGAAGGGTCCTCTTGAGGTTCTTGAACTTCAAGATCCAAACCTTTCATTTTGCGAGATATTCGAAGACCTTGATTGACCATGACAGAATTAAAATAACAATCCTTAAGGAAAAATACAAACTTTGAAAGCACACACCCATAAAAAATATATACAAGTAATCAACCATGCAAAAATATATGGAAGGATCTTCCGAAGATGAAGTGTCAAGCCATCAGTGAAGATATGAGAAGGAGCTACCATGACCTCCACATAAGAACTCTTCTTGGTGAAATAAAATCTCACTTCACAGGGTCACCCTCCAAGGGTACTGAAAGTGTGATGCAATGTCTTGCCCAAGTACTGTTGGAATCCCCCCACAATCACCTGTATAGATACCTACCAAAGGCCACTAATGATCCAGATTATTTTTGGCAGAAATGAGAGCGGAGATATAATAAAGAAATGCATAGAGATATCGCATATATAAAATAATATAACAGAAATATATCAAATATGCAACCATAAACACAGAGATACAGTAATACACGATTTCTATTAATGAAAGAAATGTACAGAGACTATAAAAATACAGAGTGAAATACTCGCTCGAATGGTGGTAACTTATCTCTGAGAAGAGATGTGATGGCTACTCGCATTCACAAGAAGATGATTACAATGAGGCTCTGAAGGAATTTTTACAATAAACAGGAATTCCAAAAACCCTAGACATCCAAAAACCTAACCCTAGGAGATGTAGCACCAAAAGTCGTGTGGGCCTCATTTGGTTAGTACATCAACTTCCCGGGGTCGTAACTTTTGCAAACAATCTCTGTTTTAGGCATATGATAGATCATTGGAAAGGTATCATCGAGGAGATTCATTTTGGTGGCTTAATTATTCCTTAAACTATCATTGAGAACCTCGATCTTGAAAAGCCTTCATTTAGGCTCTCAAAATGGCCCCGGAAGTTAAAACCTGCTAAAAATAGTAAATTGCCAAAATTGCCAGAAAGTTGTTTTGAGCCAGTTGGAAAAGGTGGGTGGCCACTGATATCCACCTGGATCAATCCTCCCTCCTTAGGAAGCAACAATGGTCTCCATTATGTTGAGTTCCCAAGGGAGAAGGAAAAGTGTTTTTTGAATCTGCATCTGGGTGAGTTGCTTGTCTTGTAGGGGACGCCACGCTGCTTAGTTTGTGGAAGTCTATCATGAATCTATTGAGTTTGAGGTTGTTCAACAAGTCGAGATACATGAGAGGATGGTGTGCAGAAGGAATCTTTGCGCTTTGCTGCAACCTTGTCGACCTGCTTCTGTTGGATAGAAGGTGCTTGGGGTGAAGTTGTAGTGGTTGCAGTGTCCTTCTGTTCCCCTTTTGAATAGATTGTAAAGAAGCCAATTTTTGCAGTATGAGATACTACCTTGCAACACTTTTTAGGTGGATCAGTAGTTAGGACTACCTCTGGTATTCTGTAGAGATGACCCCCAAAGTAACAATGACACTGCAGGGTCGAGACTCATAAACAACATGGCGCTTCCACATATATGGTTGGCCCAAGAGAACATCAAAGAAATCCAGTGGGGCAACATCACATAATACCTCATCCTTGAAGGGTTGGATGTTGTATGACAATTGACACTGTTGGCTGACATGAAGATCTCATCCTTGGTGAAGCCACCAAATGTTGTATGGTTACGGGTGTGGTGTTGTCAAAAATCCCAATTGTTTGATGACCTCTACTGAGATGAGTTTATTTTGGCTTCCTCTATCAACATTAAAATGCAGCGGGGTCCCCTTCACCCACATATATGAATGAAAAGGCGCTCCCCCTCTTCAGGATCTATTGGTTCTTCTGGTTGAATTGTTGTGGCTGCAACAATAGCAGCGGGGTCTGCGTCAATGATCTATCCTTTACCATTATTTTTCAGAATCGGATTCTGAATCAGGGTTTGGCTCCTTGTCTTTGATCTCGACCACCAATGATTGTTATGAGTGAAATTCATTGGTGTTGTGCCATGGGATTTTGTGGAAATCACACCATTTTCGGTGTCCTTCTTTGTCTTCCTGTGACCCTTCTTTTCCTGTGTCTTGGACTAGTTTTCGGGAGACTATTTGTTAGGGCCATCTTTGTCATACTTTGGTTGTTGCGGATTTGCAGACCTGAATTCCCATTTGTTTGGGTGCTTAGATTTATGCTCAATTTTAATAGCATATTGATAAGCAGTACCGAGTGATGAGATGTCTAGAAAATCCATTTCAGTCTGGATGTATCTATGTAGAGCCCCACGGTATTTCAGAACCAAATTTCGTTGGGAGTCTTTGATACCCAGCTTGGTGCGCAAGGTATGGAAGGTATTGGTGAACTATGAAACTGCTTGGCCACTCTCTTGCTATAGTGTGGTCCATCTCATGTACTAGTCCTCATAGTTTCCAATAGGGTAATACTGTTCCTTTACCGCATCCAAAAAAAATCCCAAGTGGGATTGGCCCCATATATTCCAAACTCCTCTGTGGAAATTTGGTCCCAGTAAGGTTCCCACCAATGTTTGACATGAGGGAGATCTTTCAGGAGTGCGAAGGTGATCTTTTCTTTGTCAAAAAAGTTGTGAACAGAGAAATAACCTTCTAGCAGAGTTAATTATTTCTCTAGGGTGTCTGCATCTATCTATCCTTCAAATACAGGAATATCAAAATTAACTTGTACCTTGAAAGGCAAGGTGCCTCCAAAGTGGCCTCTTGATGAATATGTGCCTGATGCTATCGACAAGCATTTAAGGATGTGGGAAAAATTCTCCATCATTTCATCCCTCTGTCGTGTGAGAGCTTTCTCAAGCAATAGATTGATAGGATCGTCCACTCCATCATTTTTATTTTCTTCCATCATTGAGGATTTCTTGGGTGTGTGAGAGAGATTGTCTTCAAGAGAGACAAGCTCGAGACCCAACTTTCTATACTCATACCTCGTCAGGGACATGCACTGAAAAAATGATCAAGAGCAGCTTGCTCTGACACCACTGATCTGGATTATTTTTGGCAGAAATGAGAGCAGAGATATAATAAAGAAATGCACAGAGATATCGCATATATCCAATAATATAACAAAAATATATCAGATATGCAACCATAAACACAGAGATACAATAATACATGATTTCTATTAATGAAAGAAATGTACAGAGACTGTAAAAATATAGAGTGAAAGACTCGCTAGAACAGTGGCAACTTATCTCTGAGAAGAGATGTGACGACTACTCGCATTCACAAGAAGATGATTAAAATGAGGCTTTGAAGGCCTTTTTATAATAAATAGGAATTCCAAAACCCCTAGACATCCAAAAACCTAACCCTAGGAGATGAAGCTCCAAAATTCATGTGGGCCCCGTTTGGGTAAGTTAGTACATCAACTTCCCAGGGTCGTAACTTTTGCATACGATCTCCGTTTTAGGCGTATGATAGTTCGTTGGAAAGGTGTCATCGAGGATATTCATTTTGGGGGGTAAATTATTCCTTTGGCTATCACTAAGAACCTAGATCTCTAAAAACCTTCATTCAGGCCCTCAAAATGGCCCCAAAAGTTAAAACCTGCTAAAAATAGTAAATTGCCAAAATTGCCAGAAAGTTGTTTTGAGACAGTTGGAAAAGGTGAGTGGCCACTGATATCCACCGCACGAAATGAGATCAGAGATATAATGAAGAAATGCACAGAGATATCACAGATATTCAATAATATAAAAAAAATGTATCGGATATGTAACCATAAACACAAATATATAGTAATACACGATTTCTATTAATGAAAGAAATGTACAGAGACTATAAAAAATACAGAGTGAAAGACTCACTAGAATGGTGGCAGCTTATCTCTGAGAAGAGATGTGACGGATACTCGCATTCACAATAAGATGATTAAAATGAGGCTTTGAAGGCCTTTTTACAATAAACAGGAATGCCCAAAACCCTAGACATCCAAAAACCTAACCCTAGGAGATGAAGCGCCAAAAGTCATGTGGGCCTCGTTTGGGTAAGTTAGTACATCAACTTTCCGGGGTCGTAACTTTTGCATACGATCTCTATTTTAGGCATATGATAGCTCATTGGAAAGGTATTTTCAAGGAGATTCATTTTTGGGGATCAATAATTCATTTTTTTATCATTGAGAACATCGATCTAGAAAAACCTCATTTAGACCCTCAAAATGGTCCCGGAAATTAAAGCCTGCTAAAAATAGTAAATTGCCAAAATTGCCAGAAAGTTGTCTTGAGCTAGTTGGAAAAGGTGGGTGGCCATCGATATTGATGAAGGAGAATCATAAGTAGCAAGAGAGCGTGGAGGCAGAAGACAGCTAGAAAGTGCAACATACATTTTACATGTTTTGAAATATTTTTGAAACATTAATGTAATGATTAAAGGGAAGCATACTTTCATATTGTAAACAGATCTTGAGTGATTGCTATCATATGTAAAACATTAAGGCATTTATGCATAGTAAATGAAAAAAGGTAGGTTTGAATGAAGATTAGACAGTTTAGAGTTTAGGAGGGAAAACTGACTATAGACACCCTCACCTTTGTATCATTGTAACATTAGAGAGCATTAAGCACATTAGCATAGAGAAGAAGAGAGTTGTAGAAGAGGAGTTGTAGAGGAGAAGCCATGTACAAAATCTTGAATTAATATATGAAGCTTTGACTCAGACTCATGGTGTTATGATGTTTTCTATTTATACATGGTAAATGGTATGCTTACAGTTGTTTATTCTCTCTGTTATGCATTTGTTTTAATACTGTGTGTGTATGTATGATTTCATTTTGAATGTTTGAAGTCTAAGAGAGAAAGAGAATGAGTTTCAATTGTTTCTCTTCCTGAGTGAGAGAACTTCCTGCAAGGAGTGCAGTGAAGTGTCCGCAAGGAGTGTGTGACAAAGGTTCATAGTTTATCTCTGAAATTTCAGGAGAGATACCATTGTTCTCATTCCAGTAGAAGTGGAAGACAAGCACAAAAGTTGTGCAAGGTGTGCACAGCCTGGTCGAGACCTTAGAACTTATCAACTAAGGTTGAGAGATTGAAGGATTGTTATTGTAGAGAAAGTGCATAGATTTGGGAGCCCAAGTACGTTGAAGTATTTGAAGGATTGTCGCAAGGAGTGCATGTAGGAGTCTCCTTGAAGACTTGAGTTTGCGAAGAAACATCAGAAGGGTTAGGGACTTTGAATCATTCAAGAGAAAGAAGGAAGCTTAGGTCGTTGTGCAGAAGTCATGCCTCAGAGAAGGATCGCAGAGTCAACTTTGACCCAGAGGTTCTTGAGGAGGAAACTAAATGGTTTGAATTCTCTGAGGAGAACTCCCAAAATAGAAAGGACCATAGGATCCAAGAAAGTTGCGGGGACGTTAAGTTTTGGACAGATCCACCTTCGAAAGGCAGGATTTAACGTGGACCGTTGATTTCGGTCATTGGACCGTCAAGATAATTTTTAGCATTTTGAGGGGTCAGAAGTCCGAAGTGTGTATGAAACCTTTGGTTGATCAAATCCCCGAAATGCGAAAAGAGTTTTCGTGTATGAAGGCGAAGAGAAGAAATTTTGGTGT
Organism: Picea sitchensis; assembly: GCA_010110895.2. NCBI lineage: Eukaryota > Viridiplantae > Streptophyta > Pinopsida > Pinales > Pinaceae > Picea > Picea sitchensis. The sequence goes on from SNQJ01S0055145.1 coordinate 94,990, forward strand.
TTCAGAATTTCGGAGTTCAGAGCTTTGAAAAGACAGAGGAAATAGCGACAGGAGGATAGCTCAAGTCTTGAAAGATAGGAAAGGTGAAAGGTGGCAGGAATTCATGTGAGAGACTGAGGACAGTTAAGAGGATACGTGGTGAGTTTTCATCAACTGTTGGAGTCAGACTCCGTTGACTGTTTCGGGGTTCAGGGATTGGAGAGTCAGGAAACCTCATGATAGGATTCATGAAATTGTGAAGTCCGAAGCCCCAAAAAGGTGAAAAACTCAGTGAGGAGCCAAAGATTGATGAACATGTCGAGATTTGGAAATTTGGCACTTTAGGAGACAAGAGATCGGGGTTCCTTGCATTGGAATTCCTGAAGTTGTGGAACCCGATACAAGAGCAGAGGAGGACGTGGTCAAAGATTTTGGCATTTTGACATTTCAGTTTTTAGCAAGTGGAAGAGTCGAGGATATCAACATTAGGGGTCACGAAACCCCAAAACCTGAATCCCTTTGTGGCTCAAACGAAGGGTTTGGCTAACCCTCGGTGTGGTTGTAGTGAAGATCCTGAGCAGATCTCGGCCTGAGGGCAGGGGATCTATGTCAGCTGTGGTATCAGAGTACAGGATAGTTTCTTTTCTTTCTGTAGTAGATAAAAGAGAAATTTCTCAACCATGCCACCGAGAAGAAGAGACAGGCCAATGCTTGATCCAGCAGTGGAAAGAGAAATGCGCAAGCTACGTGTTGGGCTTGATGTCATGGAGACAGAACAGAGGTGCATAGTTGACACTGGAGATATTAGTGAGATTGAAAGTGAAAATGAAGCTGGACATGAAGGATAAGAAGTAGCAGTTGAGGATGTTGCAGATGAACGCCTATTCAAGGTCATTGCAAGGATAGGTGCCCAGGAAAAAATGGATTTTCCGATGTATGAGGGAAACCTGGATGTTGAAGAGCTTCTAGACTGGATTAGATCTCTGGATAAATATTTTGACTATGAGGATGTCGAGGAAGAAAAGAAGGTCAAACATGTTGTCACAAGAATTAAAGGGCATGCAACATTATGGTGGGATGAACTGCAGGCTGCCAGATGTTGCAAAGGCAAGTGGAAAATTAAGAGTTGGAATAGAATGGTTGCAAAGATGAAGGCCGAATTCATACCCAAGGATTATCAAATTACTCTGTTTCGGAGGATGCATAATTTGAGACAGAAGCTTATGTCAGTGAAAAAATACACTGAAGAGTTCTACAAGATAAACATCAGAGTAGGTCATCGAGAAAGCAATGATGAAAAGGTTGCCAGGTACATGAATGGCCTGAGATATGACATCCAAGATGAGATGATCATCATGATCATTCAGAATGTGGAGGATGCTTATTAGATGGCTCTGAAAGTTGAAGAGAAGTTGAGCCGAAAGTAAGGTCAAAGAGGCCGAGGCAGAAGTCAAGCCAGAGGCAAAACAATTGCCCAAGACAGGAATCAGAAACCTAAAGAAGAGTGGATGAAAGCTCAAACTAAAACTGAGAGAGGTGGAAGCTCACAGAGAGGACAGTATTCTGATAGAAATACTTTTCCTTGAACCAGAGGAAGAGGCAGAGGTGGAGAAATAAAATGCTTTACCTGTGGAAAAAATGGACACAAATCCTATGAATGTCTAGATAGAAAAAAAGGAGAAGGTGAAACTCACATTGCCAAAGTACAAGGACAGAATGTTGAGGCATAAGATGCTGAGGGTGGAAGATCACTGATGATGAGAAAAGTTCTCTTAACGCCAGAGAAGGAGGCAGAGAATCCAACCCAAAGGAACAGACTTTTTTGGACTGCTTGCAAGACCAAAGGCTGGGTATGTAAGGTCATCATGGATAGTGGTAGCACAGGCAATCTCATTTCTACAGAGATGGTAGAAAAGTTGGAGCTAGAGACTAATGAACATCCAAGCCCATACAGAGTTTCATGGCTACAAAAAGGGCATCAGGTAAATGTTAGTAAACAATATTTAGTTGAATTTAAAATAGGAGGATATAAGGATGAAATACTATGTGATGTGATTCCCATGGATGTTTGTCATCTATTGCTAGGTAGACCGTGGAAATATGACAGAAATGTGATTCATGATGGGAGAAAGAACACATACACCCTAGAGAAGAATGGGAGAACTCACATGTTGTTGTCGATTAATTATAAAGAAATGAAACCAGAAGTGAGCAACACTGTACTTCTCATGAGTGGGAAGGAACTTTTTAAGGAGGTTAAGAAGAAGGAAGATACACAATTCATCATGGTTAGGAATCCTAGAATTGTTTTAACCAGTACAAGAGTGGATGATTTACCAGAGGAAATCCAGAAGTTACTGGAAGAGTTTGCTGATATAGTAGTGGACGAACTACCTTGTTCATTGCCACCGATCAGAAGTATAAGTCATCAGATCGATCTTATACCTGGAGCTAGTTTACCAAACAAAGAAGCGTACATATTGATGCCATGGGAGAATGAAGAGGTCAAGAGACAAGTCCAAGACTTAATGGACAAAGGGTTGATTCGAGAAAGCTTGAATCCATGTGTTGTTCCAACAGTGCTTAGCCCAAATAAAGATGGAGGCTAGAGGATGTGCACAGACTTGAGGGAAATCAACAAGATTACCATCATATATAGATTTCCTTTTCCAAGGATGGATGATTTAATGGATTGCTTGAGTGGAGGAATTTTTTTTTCAAAGATTGATTTGAAAAGTGGATATCATCAAATTTGAATGAGAGAAGGTGATGAATGGAAGACAACCTTAAAGACAAAAGAAGGGCTGTATGAATGGCTTGTTATGCCATTTGGCTTAAAAAATGCACCTAGTACTTTCATGAGGTTGATGAATGAAGTCCTGAAAGAGTTTAATGGGAAGTTCTTCATCCTATATCTTGACGATATATTAATTTTCAGCATGACAGAAGCAGAACACTTGAATTATTTAGCTACAATGATGAGGAGATTAAAGCAAGAGAAGTTGTTGTTAAATATGAAGAAATCAACATTTATGAGGGCATAACTCATTTATTTGGGTTTTGTTATCTCTGCAGATGAGCTATAAAATGGATCCATATAAGGTAGAGGCGATTAAAAATTGGCCATCACCGAAGAATATATTTGAAGTTAGAAGCTTTCATGGATTGGCTAGTTTCTACAAGAAATTTATCAGAAATTTTAGTGGAATTAGTGCACTGATGATGGACATGGTGAAGAAAAGACATAAGTCTTTTGACTAGACAAAAGAAGCAGAGAAAAGTTTCAATCTGTTGAAAAGGAAGATTACTGAACAACCAATTTTGGTGTTCCCACATTTCAACAAGGCGTTTCAGGTCAAATGTGACACAAGTAGGTTTTCAATTGGAGCATTCTTGAGCCAGGACGACAGGTCAATCACATACTTCAGTGAAAAACTGAATGAAGCAAAGATTAAATATTCAACATATGACAAGGAGTTCTATGCATTAATACAAGCACTGAAGAAATGGAGACATTATTTGGTTCCTAAAGAGTTTGTTTTGTACAGTGACAATCATGCTTTACAATTCATGGCTCAACAGGAAAAGTTGAACCAAAAGCATGCAAAATGGGTTGAATATATGAAGAATTTTACTTTTGTAATTAAACATATTTCTGGAACTGCTAACAAATTTGTTGATTCTTTGAGCACAAATTGTTTTCTTATGCAGGAGTTCAGAGTCAAAACATTGGGTTTTAATAACCTCAAGGACATGTACAGAGATGACCCAGATTTCAAAGAGGCATATGAGGCATCTGAGAATCCAATTCTCAGGGACATAAGTCAATGGACTGAATATATGTTCCAGGATGGATTATTATTTAGAGGCAATCAATTGTGTATTCCAAAATGCTCCATGAGGGAGAATCTTTTGAAAGAAAAACATAGTGGAGGATTGGTTAGACATTTCGGTCATGACAAAATGTTCTCGAAATTAAATGGCTCATATTTTTGGCGAGGGATGAGGACATATGTTAAAATATTTGTGGACAGATGTAGAATTTGTTAGCACACAAAGGGAAAAAAGAAGAACATAGGGTTATACCGGCCATTACCCATACCTGAGAGGCCGTGGGATGCAGTAAGCATGGATTTTATATTAGGACTTCCAAGAACGCAAAGAGGATTTGATTCAATCTTTGTGGTGGTAGATAGATTTTCAAAGATCGAACATTTTATACCATGCCATAAAACTAGTGACGCAACTCATATTGCGAACCTATTTTTCAAAGAAGTCGTCAGACTTCACAGCTTGCCAAGGAGTATTGTTTCTGATCGAGACACCAAGTTCGTGGGACATTTCTGGAGGACTTTGTGGAAGAAGTTGGGGACAATTTTTTCATTTAGCTCAGATTATCATCCTCACAGAGATGGGCAAACAAAAGTTATGAACAAGAGCTTGGGAGATTTACTGAGGAGCCTAGTGACTGAACACCACAGTCAGTGGGATCACATTCTGCCACAGGCAGAATTTGCTTATAATGATTCGATCAATAAAAGCATAGGGCACATTCCATTCCAAATTGTGTATGGAATGCAACCAAGGGGGGTTTCTGAATTGAAGGATTTAGAACAGAATGAAACTAGAAGTGTTAGTGTAGAGGATTTTGCAAAAGCAATGAAGGATCTTCATAGCCAAGTGAGGAAACGTTTGCAAAATTCGAGTCAAGAGTATAAATGCAAAGCAGATCAACACAGGAGAGAACTTCAGTTTGAAGTTGGTGAGATGATTCTTGCACATTTGAGGAAAGAAAGGTTCCCAAGGGGAACATATAACAAACTAAAAATGAAGAATATTGGACCATGCAAGATAGTAAAGAAATTTGGGGCAAATGCATATGAGATTGAATTACCCGATGGGATCGGAATTTCACCAATATTCAACATCTCAGATTTGTACCCTTACAAAGCTGAAGAATCAGGGGCAGAGAGTGAAAAGATAGAGGTTCAGTGGAATAAACAAATGCTTGTAGCTGAAAATTCATAGATGGAAAGTATACTTGACAAGAGAATCAACAAGAAGACTAGGAGAAAAGAGTATTTTGAGTACTTGGTCAAATGGAAGGGACATCCAGTTGAAGATGCCAGCTAGGAAAATGAAGTAGAAATTCATAAGCATGGATAGACCATGCAAGAAATCATGAACAGGAGTTCATGAAAATTTTCAAGCGAGGGAGTATGATGTAGGAGAATTGTAAGCAACAAGCAAGCGTGGAGGCGGAAGACAACCAGAAAGTGCAACATACATTTTACATGTTTTGAAATATTTTTGAAACATTAATGTAATGATTAAAGGGAAGCATACTTGCATATTGTAAACAGATCTTGAGTGATTTCTCTCATCTGTAAAAAATTAAGGCATTTATGCGTAGTAAATGAAAGTAGGTAGGTTTGAATGAAGATTAGACAGTTTAGAGCGTAGGAGGGAAAACCGACTATAGACACCCTCACCTTTGTATCATTGTAACATTAGAGAGAATTAAGCACATTAGCATAGAGAAGAAGAGAGCTATAGCAGAAGAGTTGCAGAGAAGAACCCATGTACAGAAGCTTGAATTAATATATGAAGCTTTGATTTAGACTCACGGTGTTATGATGTTTTATGTTTATACATGGTAAATGGTATGCTTACAGTTGTTTATTCTCTCTGTTATGCATTTGTTTTAATACTATATGTTTATGTATGATTTCATGTTGAATGTTTGAAGTCTGAGAGAAAAAGAGAATGAGTTTTAATTGTTTCTCTTCCTGAGTGAGAGAAGTTCCTGCAAGGAGTACAGTGAAGTGTCCGCAAGGAGTGCGTGACAAAGGTTCAGACTTTATCCTTGAAAGTTAAGGAGAGATACCATTGTTCTCATTCTAGCAGAAGTGCAAGACAAGAACATAAGTTGTGCAAGGTGTGTGCAGGCTGGTTGAGACCTTAGAAATTATCAACTGAGGTTGAGAGATTGAAGGACTGTTATTGCAGAGAAAGTGCACAGAGTCGGGAGTTCAAGTACGCTGAAGTATTTGAAGGATTTCCCCAAGGAGTGCATGCAGGAGTCTCCTTGAAGACTTGAGTTTGTGAATAAATCTCATAAGGGTTAGGGCCTTTGAATCATTCAAGAGAAATAAGGAAGCTCAGGTCATTGTGCCGAAGTCACGCCCCAGAGAAGGATCACAGAGTCGATTTTGACCCAGAGGTTCTTAAGGAGGAAACTAAACAGTTAGAATTCTCTAAGGAGAACTCCCAAAATAGTGAGGACCGTAGGATCCAAGAAAGTTGTGGGGAAGTTAAGCATTGGACAGATCCACCTTCGAAAGGAAGGATTTAACGTGGACTGTTGATTTTGATCATTGGACAATCGAGATCATTTTCGACATTTCGGGGGGTCAGAAGTCCAAAGTGTGGATGAAACCTTTGGTTGATCAAATCCCCAAAATGAAAAAAGAGTTTTCGTGTATGAAGGAGAAGAGAAGAAATTTTGGTGTTTCAAAATTTCAAAATTTGGAGCTTCGAAAAAACAGAGAAAATAGCAACAATAGGATCGCTCATGTCCCAAAAGTCAGGAAAGGGGACAGGTGGAAGGAATCCGTGTCAGAGACCAAGGACAGTTAAGAGGACAGGTGGAAGGAATCCATGTCAGAGACCGAGGACAGTTAAGAGGACAGGTGGTGAGTTTTCATCAATAGTCGGAGTCAGACTCCGTTGTCTGTTTCAGGGTTCAGTCATTGGAGAGTCAAGAAACCTCACGACAGGATTCACGAAATCACGAAGTCCGAAGCCCTGAAAAGGTGAAAAACTTGGTGAGGAGCCAAAGATTGATGAACCTGTCAGGATTCAAAAATTCATCACTTTAGGACACAAGAGGTCGACGTTCCTTTCTTTGGAATTCTCGAAGTTGCAAAACTCGATACAGGAGCAAAGGAGGACGCGGTCATAGATTTCGGCATTTTGGCATTTCAGTTTTCAGTAAGTGGAAGAGTCGAGGATCTCGACATCAGGGGTCGCGAAACCCTAAAACCTGAAGTCCTTTGTGTCTTGAATGAAGTGGTTGGCTAACCCTCGGTGTGGTTGTAGTGAAGATCCTGAGAAGATCTCAGCCCAAGGGCAGGGGGTCTGCATCAGATAGCCACCTGGATCAACTAAGGTTACCAACTCGCAATTGAAATCTGAGGTGTATAGTGGACAATTGAGACTGAACGTATGGGTAGGATAACAAAGTATGAAATTATTCAAGATAACTAAAGAAAAGTGGACCGCTAAGACTCCTGAGCATCCCGAATGGATTCAGGATTTATGAAGCAATGAGACCAAATGAAACCATTAGTTTCTCAAGAAAAAACCCAATATACAGTATGTCCACTACAATTGGTCAACATTTGGAGGGGTAATATCCCCTTATCTTTTGCATGTGACCTCATGTTTAGACCCTGTGTTAGAGGGGGCTCCCAACTATGCCTATATGATAATTTTATCTGTTGGCACATGGGTAGACCCGAGGTTCAACGCTACAACAACGCACCAAAAAAACCCTAATTACTAGCCCTTTCGGCAACACCTACGAAGAAGATGTAGTCTCACCCGAGGTAGAATCAGGGGTGGTTGCAAGACTTAGGTGTCTACAACCTTAGCTAGGACACAGATCTGTGATTATAGCACTTACAAAAAATATAGCGTCGATCATTCATCAATATTCAACCCTTATTATACTTCGGAGGTAGCATAGAGCATCACAACATTCACTTAGATATAAGGTATTTTAGCCCTTAGCAATAATAAAACAGATCATATCCAATAGATCAACACTAAGCATCTTCATACATGTCAGATCTAACATTCACACACATCTAAGAAACACAAGGCATAAGTGGATCTATCTAAATACATCAAAGAACTTAGAAAAAGCAATGAAAAGCACATTGAGTCAAAGTGCAAAGCATAACACACAGATTTACGTGGTTATCCCCCACCCTAGGGCTACATCCACCAACTCTTCTTCTTTATTAGTGTCTTCAATCGATTACAAAACAGAGCCACCAAAACCCTTCTTCGCATAGGATAGAAGATCTGTGCATCTCGTTAGATCCTTCTTCCTTGCGCTACAACACAAAGCCTTCTATAACTTCTTACAACAACTTACACTTAGCTCTGCAACCCTTTTACAGTCATGCACAAAGAACTTACAAATTTTATTATCACTTATCTTACATCACATACACCTCTATCTACTCTGATAGATTCCTAGCTATATATTTATACTTTATAAAAGTGGGCCTAAGCATGGGTAAACCCACGGGCTGACATCCCTTCCCCATTACATATTCCAAAAAACCCAAAAAGGACCCAAAGGTGGGTCAAGATCCCTTGATCTTTGCTTTGTCTTGCGCTCTTCCTTCGATAGGGTGTCAAAGTCCCAAAATAGGTCACATGACCAAGATTATCCCAAAACTTGGTTAAGGGCCAACAGGCCCCGAACACTCACCTATGACATGTCCTGAGTCACTCTGGTCTGAGCAATTCTACCTCGAATTCCTTGAGATTAGCTCGAGCTGCTTCGACCTATTGCATTGCTACGACCTCTTTCTCGGTGAAGTCTTGTATCACTGCATCATTTACTAGCCCTTCTAAGCATTGTTTTGCGATGATGACAACCTGTTCAAGCTCTACTCCTTGGATTTCAACTTCAGTGAGTAGTTGACATGCCTTCTCTTGCACCTGTTGAATTCGTTGAGAGACTTCCATCACTTTACTTTAGATCGTGTGGATCTTCTATTGAGCTATGCATTTTTCATGATATCTCTTCATTCTTTTGACTGGTGTCAAGGCCTTCAACTCTGCCTGGAGTGTATCTGTGTGCTGCTTCGCTTCTTGGAGCTGCAACTCCAATTCATTCAACTCTGGATTCTCCATGAGGTTCTCATATGTCTGAGCGATCTTAGAGCTCATCTACTTTCATTCCAAAGCAAGGGATTTTAATCTTCCAACCACGTTGTGGGCAGTTGCCTCTTGTAGGTCTCTTATATCTTGAGGGTTCTCGGGCACGGTATGAAGTTCCATATCTGCGATGCACTATTGAAGTTGTTGGATCACTTCTTCAAGCTGTGCCACCTGCTGTGTAATTTGTTCTTCATCTCTCACTTCTATAACAGTCACAGAGAGAAGTGTTATGTTGACCTATTCCTTTACTTCTAGCTGATCTGCGATCAACTACTCCTTGCTCTGTTGTAGCTTTGCTTTCTCTTTGTCCCACCGTACTTGAATAGCAAGTTTTTCCTCATTCGACAGCACTGCGTTGCTCAATAATTACTCCTTGTACCTGTGTCAAAGCTTGGGTGGCTTTTGTTGTGTCTTCTTGAGCTCGTTGAAGGAAAGCTTTGACCATATCAACAATCCAATGGAGTTGAGCTGGCTCATCTCCTGGTTCTATTGTTCCTGTTGTTAGAAGTGCAGTGGAGACTATGCGGCTAGAATGGAGTGCCTGCAGAACTCCTTGGAGTTCAATCTCGATATGATTATACATCTACTCCTGCTTCACCTTTTTCTTCTCTAATATCTCATGTGAAGCATCGTTCACAGCTACAATGATGAAATTAAAATCATCCAATGTGAGGGTACTCCGCATATTGGTTATAGGGGTTCTAGGTTTCTTCCAGGAGGAATATTTCAGAGGATAAACCTTCATTTTCTTCGATGAGTCCTATTCATCCCTAGGCAGTGGTACTTCACCTTTCCGTTGTTCAATTTCTGTGCCTTCTATCTCTTCGCCATCACCCCCTTCGTCTGGTATGATAGAGGCGGTCCTTACAGATGCACTATCTACATTGTGAACCTCTTTAGGCTTCTTCATATTGCTTGGTCCTCATGTATTCAACACAGTTTATGGGATATGAATATCAGATAGCTCCATAGGGTTCACTAGAATGATAAGGCCTATCGACCCGTACTTGGTGATCTCTTCGATGTCTTCCTCAGTCAACTTGTAATATGACTACAACTGTTGCTTGTGCTCATCAGTGTGCACTGTTATATAAATGAAGTGGTGGTCCACGCTGAACTTCATTAAGGGAGGAAACCTGTGGAGGATATTTCGGGTCATGCGAGGCTCGCACTAGATGTCGAGCTTCAATTGGTTGTAGTAATTATGGAAGACAACATTGGATTGCCACTGCTTGTTGATATCATTAGAGTACCATAAGGTGCTGAAATTTGCAGCCAAAGGTTAAAAGGGCTCTATGTCCAAGAAGGTCACACCTTTCAACATCTCTAATGTGATGAAAGCGATCAATATGAGAAGCCATATAAAGTGGAACTCATACCCTTGGTCTTGTGCTTCCCTGCAATCAAGTTCTAGCTGGTTTACAAGGTACTATGCCCAATTCATCTAAATTCCTTCTATGCACTTCCCTGCGAGATCAACTACGAATCCAGTCAATTGGGTGGGTTGGTTCTTGCGAAATAACTTGCCTGCGATCAGCTGACATGAAAGGTGCATTGCGCCTCTCTGGATAGAGGCTACCTTGTAACCTTGTGTGACCTTCTCGACATCATCATAAGTTTCTTTGATTCTCTGCACTAATGCTCGGTCTGTGGTATTTCCAGGCTAAACTTCTTGTGGGTTAGGGCCCTTCATTCTCATCCCTATGATCCAATTGATCAAGGTCACATCCACAATGATGCAGTGGTTCAACCATAAGTATCCTCCATAGTAGCAGGACAGAAACAGCTTGATGCATGTGTTCACTTCCTGGTGTCTGTTGAAGTGTAAGATCTTCATCACATTGAGCAGTGTGGATTGCGCAAGGTTCTAGGTCCATGACTACGGGATAATATTTGAATTCTTGCATTTATTTCTGTTCAGATACTTGTGTGGGGCGAGCATGTTGTAAGCCTTCCTATTGCCAAGGTTGAAGTCACTGAATTTCAATGCTCCGAGCTTATCCTGGTCGGATCAAACTGTGCGTATCCCTCTCGGGAGGTACGTCGTGACCAAAGCATAGTCAAAATATCTGGGCACACTGTATCGGTTGATGGCACCGCTTAGAGGGGGTAGGTAGGGAGGTAGAATGCCCGGAATCAACTTGGCATTTGTGATATCGTCTCTGTGTTTAGTATGCTTCTCATCAGCCTGTCGGGATGGTCTGGCTCGAGTAGTGGATGGAGTGGTTATCATTCCTCTCGTTGATGATGCTTGAACACCTGTAGAAACTCCTCTTTTCGACATGAATCTCTCAGTCATTAAATCAAGAAGAACTTCTGTTACAGATTCTTCGACTGCGGTGAGCTCGTCGAACATATGCGCTCAGGATAAGTTATCGGGGTCACAATGATCTTAAACACTATACAGGAATGAACAACTAGGTATTGATGATCACTATATACACTTGCTAGTCTACAGGCTTCAAATTCTCAGTTGGAAAAAGTGTTCTTCGGGCATGGAGTGACGAGATATATAGGGGATCTTGGTAACAATTTTCTTTGCAATGGGTATGAGCCTCATTAATTCGTGTTCTGTCCGTTATGGCATGGTCCAATGGTCTGGTGGTAAGCCATCAACGCTTTTTGATTCGTTCAGAGTGGCAGTCGAATGACTATATTGACCTCTAATGGATATATTTCTTTTCCATGGCGAAGTGACACATGTTGTTGTTCTGATACCCCGACAAAGCTCAAGCTTTGAAAAGTTTCTTTCTGCGAGGTACCTTCTGGAACCTACTGTAATTTTTCACTCATAGTCCTCTTCTTACTCTTCATCTTAGTGGTTCTTTTCCCGTTCTGATTCTTATTTTCCTTGGACATAGGGACTTTGCACTATTGAGGTTCTCTCCTAAGACTCAAGGGTAATACCTCTTCTATATCTGAGACAGATACTTCAATCTTCTATGAGTCCTCTAATGCTCTCACATCTTTGACATCTGATCTTCTAGTGTCAAATAGCTTCAATTTGTTTTCCTATTCTTCAATCAACTGTGAGATCTTTTTGTTCATGAAATCTTTTAACTCTTGTCTCTGCTCTTCTAAAACCTCTTCTTTTTCCTTCTTTTTGGATTGATCTCTTTAAATCCAAGGTTTTCCAGGTAACATAGTAAACGGGGTGTTGTCCGGAATAAATTTGATAATCTCAAAATCTTCTTTTGTCGAAATTCCATTGACATTCATAGATATCTGAGTGAGCCTTCCACATAGGTTTACCAATTTCACTCTGAATAACCCCATTCCTCTTAACGAAGGAATCATAGCAGGCCTCCCTATAATTTCCCAAGTTCTCTTTGTCATAATATTCATTTGTTTTTCTTCATCCAGAACACAGTCAATGTCAAAGTCTCCTATTCATGCCTCGATGCATTCTTTTTCTTTAAATACCTCTGATAATCTAATATGTCAGTGGTCATTCAAGGTGCCTTTCATCTGTAGTAATATATTCTCTGATTCTTTCTATGGTTTTTCTATTTCTAGATCTACCTTAGGGTTTCCTTGGTTCAGATTCATTCGTTCAAGCTTAGCAATGATTCTAGGGAAATCCAATACTTCATGGTCCATAACTTTGCAACAGAGACAACTAGGCCTTCCACCAGGGCATTCCTTAGCTAGATGGTTTGGTTTTCTACAACTATAACATAGGGTTAATTCTCTCTTTCTTTTAAATGATCCCCAACCTCTTCTATACTATGCACTAGGATCATGGTAGCTAACCTGCAAAAAATTCTTTCTAGGATCTTGCATTCATTTGTTAGTCCAAAAATTATTTCTATGCATAGGTATAACATATATATCATTATGATTATCAGATCTATTCATATCAAACTTTCTTTCATCTATTAATGCCCTAGTTTTTAAGCTAGGACATAATCTATCAAACATACCTAGATCCATGCTCTAGAAACAAAAATTTCCACTTATCTTACTTATATAGAGTATAAAGATCCCAAATCTAAGAAATTTTAACTATTCTTACCTTTATTAGAGCACAAAGCTTACATATATTACCTCTTTTCTGCAAATCTGACCTCTTTTCCTCATAAACTTCAACTTTTTCCTTTCTTAGAGCACAAAGAATTTAGATCTTGATTCTTTTCTTTAGATTTGTCCTTCCTTACTTGGAATAAAGCTTCACGGGTCGAGTTAAAATCTGTGCATTGGGGCAATATATCTACGCACAAATATTCCATAGTTTCCAATTGAATCTTTGCACAAGGCTTCTTCTCCCTTAGTTCCCAGCAATCACAATTTCAATTCCCAGCAACGAAACCATTTTTTGGCATAGGGGAAGACCTTGGGTTCAACGCTACAACAACGCACCAACAAAACCCTAACTATCGGCCCTTTCTGCAACACCTGTGAAGCAGATGAAGTCTCACCCGAGGTAGAAGCATGGGTGGTTACAAGACTGAGGTGTTTACAACCTTAGATGGCACACAGATATGTGATTTTATCACTTACAAAGCACTTAGCATCGATCCTTCATCAATATTCAACCCTTATTATATTTCACAGGTAGCACAAAGCATTGCAACATTCACTTAGATCTAAGGTATTTTAGCACTTAGAAATAATAAAACAGATCTGATCCAGTAGATCAGCACTAATCATCTTCATACATGTCAGATCTAACATTCAAAAACATCTAAGAAACACAAGGCATAAGTGGATCTATCTAAATACATCAAAGCACTTAGCAAAAGCAGGGATGAGCACATTGAGTCAAAGAACAAAGCATAACACACAGATTTACGTGGTTCACCCCGACCCTAGGGCTACATCCACCAACTCTTCTTCTTTATTAGCATCTTCAATCGGTTACAGCACAGAGCCACCAAAACCCTTCTTTGCATAAGACAAAAGATCTACGCAGCTCGCTAGATCCTTATTCCTTGCGCTATAGCACAAAGCCTTCTATAACTTCTTACAACAACTTGCACTTAGCTTTGCAAGCCTTTTACAATCATGCACAAAGCACTTACAAATTCTATTAGCACTTAGCTTATATCACATACACCCCTATCTACTCTGATAGATGCATAGCTATCTATTTATACGTTACAAAAGTGGGCCTAAGCATGGGTAAACCCACAGGCTGACATCCCTTCCCCATTACATATTCCCAAAAACCCAAAAAGGACCCAAAAGTGGGTCGAGATCCCTTGATCTCTGCTTCGTCTTGCACTCTTCCTTTGACAAGGTTTCCAAGTCCCAAAATAGGTCACATGACCAAGATTATCCCAAAACTTGGTCAAGGGCCAACAATATCTTTCCACTCTCTAGTGTTTTGCAGTCTTGTTTGGTAATCTTGGACAATTTACTCACTTTTTCCTAGTCCAAAGATTCTAACTCTATGCTATTGTTGTTGTACTATAAACCAAAAAATGTCTAGTTGATTTTATTAGCATGTTGGTTGATTTTATTGGCTTTTGTTACTCATAAAGGTCCACAGATATGAAACTAATGATGTGTCAAACTTGACTCCAATAGAAAGAAAAAAGAATGATATGCAAATGTTTCTTTTCAATGAATTATATCTATGATATGGAGAAGATTTATTTTCTTCTTAACAAGCACTCAATTCCATGCAACTTTTCAAAATGATACAAAACTATCAAACAAATCTGAAATCCTAAAGTAAATACAATATTAGTTGTACCAAAAAAAAATTCCAAGAATGCAAAAAAAATTCTTTATTTGATTGTATATGCAATGAAATATCTTCAAATGCAAACTTATGCTTCCTTAATTTCAATTAGAATGAAATAAATCAATGTTTGACACAAAGGAACGTGAAGTAAAAAGAAACCAGACAAGGTGCACTCAAAAGTTTGATGAGAACTGAAATAATTCAAGTGTGAGACAACTTGTTCAATCAACGACTCAAAATGGTGAAAGAGAAATGAAATCATTATTTGAAGACCTCAAAAAATAGTAGCAAGAATTAAAAACTTCAATATAATTTTTGAAATCAGGATATTACGGGTTTGAAAACCTTCATGATGAGGATCAAACCGGTGGTAAGACATAATTTGACCCAAGGATTAGGTTAAAGGACTTGCAACATCAAAGGAGGAAACAAAAGTTGGTGATCATGGTTCTTTTAGTAAAACAAAGTCATAACCAAGTTTAGAGGAATCCATTGCAAAAATATGAGTGAAAAATATGAGAAGTAAGAAAAATAGGCTGAAAATTGACCCAAAAGAACTAACAGGGAGTGTTAGTAACGCTCTATAGGCCACTAGGGAGAAGTGTTAGTTTCTGAAAGTGGTTGAAATGGCACCAAAATTTTCCCATATTCACTAGAAAGTAGGAAAGGTTTAAGAAACAAACATCAAAATGAAAAATATCAAAGGACAAATACGATTCAAAGGATAGAAAATAAGGAATGCAAACAATCGTTCCCTAATGGGGTTTCCAATTTTCTATTACGGAATATTTCCTCTGCAGACAAGTGAAATATCACTTGGATATATAAACCCCTATTGACCAAGATAGAAAAACAAAAAAATGGACACTAACATTCCTTTAGATCTGTTTTTATGTCTACGGATAGAGAAAATAAAAGAAAGAAGTCTGACTTACTCCTTTTTCGACAGTTGTCCTTGATATTCTTCATCCTCTAGCCTTTTTTTCCAAGCTCCTTTTGTGATGAAGAAAGTATACAAGGAACAAGAAAATACCTTCTACTTCTAAAAAATATCGTTAGAAAATAATAGATCTATCTATATAGACATACATGCATAGACAATAGTATGAAGGAAATCAGCCAAGTTATATTATTAGAGAAACATGGTGAAGTAATTACAAACCACCATAGACGTTGCAAAAAATTCTCCAAGATCGCTAGTCCATCCCTTTCTGGAATTTCTCAGGATCAGAATGATTATGATTTTGATGGATTCCTCTCATGAGATCAAAGGTTTAGAACTTTGAAATTCTTTCTTCCCTTTTTAACCTTTGAGTCGCCTCATTATATCCGATTTGAGAGGCTTAACCACCATGAAGGATTCTAGAAAATGGTTGAGGATTTATCTCCTTAGGTTAGTATTTGATTATACAAAATGGAGAGAATATGGGTGACTCAACTCATGACTCAACCCCTTGACCAAAACCACTTTAGAGAATCTCAAGGATGACCCATAGAAAAAGGTGGGTTAGCTCTAACAAGACCAACTCTCCCCCAACACGAGCTACATAGTGTTACTAATGCTCCCACACAGTGCACTATGGAACTTTAACTCTCCCCATACATGGGAAGGGGGGAATTAGTGCACAAAAAAGGCTTAAAATGCAAGGTAAAAAGTAGTTTTTTGACCATCATATGATGGTTTTTTTCCTCCACAAAGACTAGGGATCATGACAAATGTTCTTTCATGGTGTCAAAGTGCATGTGACACTTAGTAAGGTGCATACGACACTTCATAAAGTGCATGCAACACTTAGTAAGGTGCATATGACACTTTAACAACACTTATGATACTTAGGTGCATAATAGATGTGACACTTAAGAGTGACATTTTGGTGTGTAACACATTCCCTAGTTGAGATTGAGCCACATAAAAATACATGGTCTGTTAAGCCCTAATATTGGCTCATTACCCCTTAATTGGGGCATATTAGATTAGTAATGTTATTTATTACCCCTTAATTGGGGCATATTAGATTAGTAATCTTATTTTATGTATGTCGGCTTTATACCATTAGTTGTAATTATACCTCCTAGTCTCCTATATATACCAAGGAGACATTTTCATTTTGAATCATCTTGTACTTGAACATTTAAGTGGGGTAAAAGGAGGTTTCCCCCTCGAAGAGTCTATTATCTGAAATTATCTCTTTTTCAAGGCGTTGAGTACTTTTCCTGAGGTTTTTCCATGCTATATTGATGTTTGTTTCTTAACATATGGTATCAAAGCTCAAGGTCTTGGGCTTTCGCTGCTACATCTAAGACACCGTGGAATTTTCGCTATAACTTTTTTTCAACAACGTTTTAGAAGGAACAACTTGGAGGATATTTAGTAGATGGATCAAGGTACGTTGGGCTCAAAATTAAGCTCCTGATACCTTATACTTTCAGAGATACAACTTATACAATATAGGGTTCTAGAATCATCCTGAAATGAGTCATTGCGGAATTTTCACTATTAAATATTTTCTGTAATGTTTCAGACCCTGAAATCTAGAGGCCATTTATAGAAATTAGTAATGTATCTGTGGTAAGAATTTCAGCTTATGGGTCATCTTAAATTTGTAGATACACCCTGTGTAAGATAGGGTATCTGACTAGTCCTATTGACTAGTCTCAAGAAGGTGTTCCAGGTAAAACAATCATAACTTCTTCCTAGAGTATCCAAATTGCGTGGGACTAGTTGCATT
>SNQJ01S0055145.1:112357-144528 GCA_010110895.2 Picea sitchensis
ACCACCTCAAAATCAAGGTTCAAAAGTGATACTTGGCCAACATGCCACCCAAAAAGGGAACTTCTACACCAAATAAGCCTCTAGAAAATCCTACTTGGACTCTTGATGAAGGTGAAGAAATGTGTAGGGACATAAATGAACTAAAAAATAAGATGGATTCATTGGAAGCTAAGTTGGATACTAAGATGGATTCAATGGAAGCTAAGTTGGATAGTAAGATAGATGGTTGAAAAGGGGAGATCATGGAAGTATTGAAAAATTTCGTAACAAAGAAGACACTTGAAAGTGAAAATGCATCCCATGAAATTCATGATGTGAACACAAGGAAGGTGAATCAAGAATGGAGAAACTCCAACTTTCATTTGAAGACCAACCACTTTCCTAAGATTGACATGAGGAAGTTTGATGGAAAGGACCCAATCACATGGATAATTCAGATGGAGCAATTCTTTGATCTCCATAATGTGCCACATACACAAAAGGTATGAATTGCTTCTTTATATTTAGAACCTAATCAATTTTTTTGGTATCGATGGCTTTTTTCTCGCAAATCACTCGTCACTTGGAAAATTTTCACGGAAGAAATGATAGCACACTATGAGGATACAAAGAGCAATACCTTCTTTAGCCAATTGATAAATCTCAAGAAAAAGGGTTCAGTTACTGAGCACATTGAGAACTTCCAAAGATTGAATATAAAGGTAACCGATATTCCAGATGAGCACTTGATTGTTGTATTCATAGGAACTTTAAAGGATAACATTCAACATGAGGTTCACCTTTGGGAACCCAAATCATTGGAGAGAGAATTTAAGGTGGCAAGAAATGTTGAAAGTAAAAATATGTCTATGGCTACTAGAAGGACCTATTCTAACATCTATAGAGAGAACAATGCTCCTTCTCCTAAAACACCTCAACCTACAAGGTTGACACCTCAAAAATTGGAGGAAAGAAAAGCAAAAGGTTTATGTTTTAATTGTGACAACAAGTACAGTAAGGGACATAAGTGTGGTGAGAAGAAATTATTCTACATAGATTGTGAAGAGGAAGAAGAACAAGAACAACAACAAGTACAAGAAGGGACACAAGTGGTGAGAAGAAATTATTCTACACATATGATTGTGAAGAGGAAGAAGAACAAGAACAAGAACCATCTCAAGATGAAAACGAGAAGCAATTTCGTTTGAAGAGATGACTCCCACGACATCGCCTAATGCATTGGCTAGAATTAACACTCCTCAAAACCCTCAAGATCAAAGGATACATAAAAAAAGGTAATAGTCCTAATTGATTCTGTAGTACTCATAATTTGATTCAATATATAACAGCAAAGATCTCAATTGCTTTGTATATCCAAAGATCTCAATTGTTTCAAGTAATGATTGCAAACGGAGGAACTATCAATTGCTCAAGAAAATTTCCAATAAGATCAATTCATCATGGGGGAATATGTACGAATAGTCCAATGATTGCTATACCCATGGGTGTAGATAAGCAAAATTAGGAATCCAATGGTTACAATCACTAGGAACAATGTTTTTTAATTTTCAAGAACTTTTCATGAAATTTTTATTGAAGGAAAAGAAATTGAGTTGAGAGGTATTGTGGAAGTCTTGTGAAGGTGATAAGCTCCAATGGCATGAAAAAAATTATTGAAAAAAGGGGTATCAAGGCATTATTGGTATCAACCATGCTCACTAGATATTCAAACATCTAGCCATTTATTCCTCAAGATCTCCAAAGGAACATTGATAAACATTCCAAAGTATTTCTCTGAAGATATTCCTAAAGGTCTCCCACCCACTTGAAATCATGATCATGAAATTCACCTAATTCCCCGGAGTGTTCCTCCTAACATCAGCCATGCAGATACCCCATGCCCTGAAGAGGAAATTGAGCCGTGATGGTTGAAGAAATGTTAGAGGTCGGCATTATTAGACCTAGCCAAAGTTCTTACTATGCACCCTGGTAATGGCATTCAAGAAAGATAGCTCATGGTGTATGTGTCCATTATATAGAGAGCTTCCTAACAAGATCACTTTTAAAGATAAGTTTCCCCATTCCCGATTGATGAATTAAGACAACCATGGACCAATCTATTTCACAAAATTGATCTTTGTTCGGTATCATCGATTAGAATGAAGAAGAAGATATCCCAAAAACAACATTCTCAACTCCTGAAGGCTATGAAATTTTGGTCATGCCTTGGCCTTAAGAATGCACCTTCCATTATCTAAGGGCTGATGAATTCCATTTTTCAAGCCCTTCCTTCAAAATTTTGTGGTTAGTATTTTTTGATGATATACTAATCTATAACAAAATCTGGAGGATCATGTGCAACGTGGTTGACAAGGCAAGCAACAAAGAAGCAACAACTATATGCCAAACCATCCAAATGTTTCTTTGGGAGCAAAAGAGGCAGAGCATCGGGTCATATTGTATCCTCATAGTGTACCGCAGACCCCAATAATATTAAGGCCATACGGACTGGCCGATTCCCAAAAACATTAAAAAATCTTAGGAGGCTTCGGTTTGACAAGTTACTACCGAAGTTTGTTCGAATCATGGAAGAACAAAAGCACCTTTAATGCACCAACTAAGAAGGATACATTTCATGGACTCCAGCAACTAAAGATTTTCAACAACTTAAAGAGGTTATGTGTAAAGTTCCTGCCTTGACCACTCCAGACATCACAAAAACCTTTATTGTGAAATGTGATGCCTCTGTGAAATGAATTGGTGTTGTCCTAATGCAAGAAGGAAGGCCCCTAGCTTTGAAAGTCGACCACTCAAGGAGGACTACACAATCCCATTTATGAGAAGGAAATGATGGAAATACTACATGCATTGAAAAATGGTGTCCTTACCTAAGAGGTAGGCACCCCAAGGTCAAAATAGATCATGATAGTCTTAAATACCTCTTGGAACAAAGACTATCTTTGTAGCGAACAACAAAATGCAACCAAGATATTGGGCTATGATTTTGAAATCGCCTATGCAAGGGAAGTAAAATGTTGTGGCATGCACCTCCTCAAGAAAGGATGAAGATGTTGAGGCCTTCTTTGTGTTATCTCTCTGATCATCCAACCTGATCGGATAATAGAAGCAAGGAATGAATGGAAAAAAATGACGAAAAAGCGTGGACTCTCATTCAAAGGTTGGCAAAGCAGGATTCCAGCAGTATCTATTACTTTTGCTATTGGAAAAATGATTCACTATGGTACAAATATCACTTATATTTATGTAAGAACCCCAACTCAAACGGTGGGTACTATTGGAATTGCACACCTCTCCAAGAGAAGGGCACTCAAGGATTTCGAAAACCCAAATATAGAGTCAAGAAGGATTTTTTGGGATGGCCTTAAACTAATGGTCATTTGTATGCATCGTGTGGTTTGCCAACAAAATAAGGTGGCAAATAATTAAGACCCTAGTGGCTTTTACAACCATTATCCATCCCAAGTCGTAATAAGAGGAGGTTTCCATGATTTCATCACGGGGGTTACCAAATCAAGGAAAGAATGTCATCATGGTGATTATTGATAGATCCCATCAAGTATGCACACTTTTGTGCACTCTTCATCCCTTCAAAGCTAGCACAGCTGCCACCGCATTCATGGAGATAGCCCAAAATCTACATGGCGTTTCAAAGATTACCTAGGCGACAGATCCCGTCTTCAGTGGACATTTTTGGACGTAATTATTTCTCTTTGTTGGCACTCAATTGGCTCATAGCTCATCCTATCATCCCTCAGATCCGATGGACAACCGAGATAGTGAAAAATGTCTAGAAGGCTACCCTCGCTTTCTTTGTCTCTAATAAACAAACATAATGGTTCAGATGGAGCTACTCCTGCGTAATGGTGGTATAACACTCTTTCACACCGCAACAAAATGACACCATTTATGGTACCATGATACTCAATCTCCTTCCATCACTTCTTCTAAAAGAAAAAATCTAAGTTTCAAGAAGTGGAAGATCACATCGAGAATCAACAACAAATTTCTCCAAATCTTAAAGGACAACCGCCATGGCAATTTAATCGATGAAACAACAAGCAGATCAACACTTAGTGAAAGAAGTTTTGAAGTAGGGATTGCATTTTTAAGACTACAACCATGCAAACAGATGTCTCTCACAAGACAAGAAGGATAATAAATTATCACCAAAGTACTCATGGCCCCTTTATACAGTTGTAAAAGATTGGTACCATGGGATACAAATTGGAGTTGCTCCCCATCTTCACGAGTACACCCAGCTTTTCCATGTTTCATGCTTAAAGAAGGTATTATAGGTGACAAGATCCCAGCTCAAACTATATTGCTTAACTTGACGAGGAAGGAAAAAATCATATACAATAACCATCATTGACACAAGAATTACTAATCAGGAATAGATCCATTTCTGTAGGTATCTCATTAAATGGAGAAACCACCATGAAGATTCCACTTGGAAGATGAGTCTTTTATACAAGCATCCGTATTACTCAAGCATTGTGGACAACACTTGTCTCAAGGAGGGGTACGTTAAATTCCAATATCGCTCATTACCCTTAATTGGGGCATATTAGATTAGTAATGCTATTTATTACCCTTTAATTAGCATAATATATTAGTAATGCTATTTTTATTTATGTCGTCTTTGGGCCATTAGCTGTAATGTACTCTAGTCTCCTATATATACCATGAGACATTTTCATTTTGAATCATCTTGTACTCTCTGAACATTTATGGGGTAAAAGGAGGTTACCCCTCTAAGAGGCTTATTATATAAAATTAACTCTTTCGCCATGCTTGAGTACTTTCCGGTGGTTTTCCATGCTATATTGATGTTTGTTTCTAGCATTGTCCAAATCTGTTCATGGGTCTCTCCTTCAAAAAATACAAGGGCTAAGGACTGAGAGAGTATGGAATAATTACTCATGTTTTCATCCACCATACAAACAAATCCATTCATGGGGTCCAGAAGGTATTCTACATGGTACATTATAAGTTGTTCTCTATGAAAGATCATATATTTTCCTCCATAAGAATGGATTATAGAATATGATCAATCCATTTGCAAAGTACTGCATAGATCATGAGAAAACTTTATAAATAGTACCATAACCTATGAATCTCACACACCAATCACTACAATGTACATTAAGAGTCTAATGTTAGGTCAATCATCAAATGGAAAATTATATTATTTATGACACCATAGATATTAACTTCCATAGAATCAATTGCACAATTGTTTCTATAAGGTCTAGTTGTCTTAAGTCCTAATTGTTGGATGACACCCAAAGGCATGAAATTGGTTGAAGACCTAGTATCCAACATAAAATTATGCAGAATGAATCCATTTACATTAAAATACATCAAGAATGGGTCACACCTTCTATTTAAGCTTCCCTTATCAATGGTTTGAAGAATTATAGGTTGATATTATGAAGGATCATCCTTATAAAAACCCATAATTGTTTGTATCTTTATTTCTAAGTGATGGAATATTTATAAGCTCAAGTAAAGGGTTGGTTATATGAGACTTGGACAAGAGATAAGCATCTAAGTCGATGTTGACTTCCATGCTTTCATATCTAGGTGTTTGTGAAGTTGGCCCGCCATCTTGAGTTCTTGTGGGTTGGATTGGTTACTTCGTTTTGAGAATCTCCTTAGGCACTACTTTTATATGTTGTTGAGTTGGTGTATATTGGTGCGGTTCGGGGTTTTGTTTACCCCTTCTTTGGTAAGTTATGCAATATATCTCCCTAATTATTCATCTAATTTATTATTGTGAGGTCATGGGTGACAATAATATTTCAATTGTAGCTCGTTTAACCTATTGATTATTTCAAAATATTTTGTTAACCATGCTTAGATAAGACACTATGAAACTTTTCAAATCACTTTAAAATTCATTGTTAATTTCACTTAATATTTGTGTGAATTATTTACCATACATGAAATTGTCTTTCCTATGGGCTTGGTGTCACAAATTACACCAAGTAGAATCTTCTTTTTGAACCATTTTTTTCCCACCCTGTTACCTCCCCATTTTTTGAATACATGTAGTGATGAGAGATAAATGAGCATGTGGATCCCCTTATATCACCACACATTTCCACTAATTGGCAACAACAATTTCCACCACACCAGATTGTCCTAGAGAGGACAACAAGTGTTACCTCATAAGGTAACACGTTTGGTCTCGTGGTAAGTGTTATTTTAATAATTGAAGCATTTAAACATGTTGCAAAGATTCACTTCTTGATTATGAAAATTATTTCTTGGAAATTATTCCTTTTGCCTCATTTCACCTTGGTGTTTGACATGTCATTTTAGTAAGAAGGTTACCCTTGAGGAAAGGGTTCATACTAGGGGGTCTCCTTGAAGGGTCATTGTACCATTCCCACACATAATTATCATTTTCCATCATTCTTCCCTCTCATTTCCTCATATTTTTCGTTTTTGGGATTATTGACACCAAGAAGGGCTTGTACCTCATTTCATGGGAAGAAGGGATAAAGGCCCAAAGGTTTTGTAGTTGGAAAAATATAAATCCATAAATTATCCTCCATATGATTTCCCTAAGGTGTTGAGAGCAATGAAAATATTCTCCATAAAAATCAAGGACCTTTAAAAAATAAAACACATAATTAATTAATGTCTCTCTTGTTGAGGGAATGCATTTGCATTGTCTTTTACTTTCCTTGTACATAGCGCCCAATGTGTTCTTAGCTCGAAGTGGCATTGCAGTGCTCCTTAATTTCCATTTCACATAGAACTCAATGTTTTGTAACATAATAAATTAATTGGAAATAAAAGGTTTTGTAAAAAGGTTTCATTGCAAATGAGGATGCAATACACCCTCTACAAAGGCACCCATAAATAATTCAGCATGATCCCTTGATATGTCAAGAACCCAAATCCAAAAATTCACACCCCCATCCACCTCATATGAATTACATGACTTAGAGAGGGTATTATTTGCAAATACTCTATAAATTATGGATTGATCATCCAAATAGGACACCATAACAACCCTCCCATACCTAAACTTTGCAAGTTATATAAGGTCTTTGAACATTTTCTTAAATTCAAAAGGGGGGATTTAATGAACATATAAAATATGGCTTAATTGGCATGATACATGTGACTTGTTGACCCTTGGAGGGAGTACTTAATTGTATTTATAGGGCCTTTCCAAGTGTAAACTATTCCATGGAGGATTATGTTTTTTTTAGCTTCGTGATAGGGAAAAAACCCCAAGGATGGATGCCACACCACACAAGATGCCAAAGGACCCCAGAGCCATTACACACTTTAGATTATGGAAGTTGGCTTTGGAGGAACTTGGAAAACACTAGGTGATGACATCATAACCCATTACACTTCGAAATTGGCCTTTGGAGGCCTAAGACATCGCCTTCTAAGAATTGATGTCACTTGGAGGCTTAGGGTTTTGATGGGATCGATGGTTTTGGAAGAGAGATGATGTGGTTTGAATAAGGAATATGCATTCCATGACTCTTCATAGCATGAGAGATGGAAACATGGCATCTTGATGCAGGAGCATCGTCGACTCATCAAGCGAGCCAGCGCGGAAGCAGAAGATAGCTGGAAGGTGTCCATCACAAATTTTGAAAGCACCTTAAAACTGCTGCGCAGACATTAATGTGATAATTTAATGAGGAGAACTTATGTATTGTAATGGACCTTGAGTGGATAGCTCTCTTCCTTAAGTAGATAGACGTCATTTAATATAGTTAATGCATGTAGATAGGATTTTAATTCTAGATTTGACAGTTTTAGAAGAAAAGAGAGAAACAGGATATAGACACCCTCATTATGCATTGTATCATCAGATGGAGCATTCTGGAAGAAGAGTAAGCAGAGAGCTGTGTAAAAGACACCCATGTACAGACATTTGAATTAATAGAAGAAAGCTTTGATTCAAATTCATGGTTTGTGTTGTTCTCTGTGTACTGATGATTATGATCATTTGATGTTTGCTTCCTGTTATACATTTGCTTTGATATGCTATGTATGTGATTTCATGTTGAGTTTGGAATCTGAAAGGAAGAAGAAATGAGTTTCAATTGTTTCTCTAATTGAGCCAAAGATTCCTGCAAGGAGTGCAGTCGAAGTCGTCCACAAGGAGTGTGTTGATAGAGGGTTCAAATAGAGATAACTTTGATTCTCGTTCACCCAGAAGTGCAGTTGGGCATAGGAGCTGTGTAAGGAGTGTGCAGGCCAAGTGAAGTTCAGGGTTGCGAACCTGAGTGCCAGCTGAAAGACTGCTACAACAGGAAGTGTGCAGAGTCGAATGGATTTCATCACTTAAAATGTGTTGAAGGGTTGCCACAAGGAGTGAGTGCAAGGAGTCCTTTCTAAGGCTCAGAGTCTTAGAAAATCTCAGGAAGAGCAGGCCTTTGAATTTGTTGAAAGACACTTAGACGATTTTTGCCTTAAGGCTGGAAAGAAGCATCATGAGTTATACGCAGGAGAACGAGTTCCGTGGAGAGGAACACTTCATCATTTCATGAATTGCATAGGGAAGAAATGGACAGTCGACATTCCCCGAGGAGAATTCACGAAAATCCGTGGGCCGTCGGATCTTGTAAAGGTGCAAGGGAGATACAGTGTCACATTCTATAAGAGGTTTAAACCTCAGGAGGGGATCATAGCCATGGATTCTAGAGAGGGATACGTGTCAAAAGATCCAAAGGAGTTGGGGCATGGAACATCGGAGATTCCAGAGACAGGAAACTCTTGCATCTTGGGATCACGAAACACGATATCCCAATAGGAGAGCAGCGGGGGCCACAGAGGAATTAGTGAAGGAAAGGTGGCAAGGAATTCATCCATCGGAGTCTGGGTCATCGGGATATCGGGGATCCCGACGACAATTTGTTTGTGTATTTTGGAATCGCGAACCGTGAAACCCCGATGGGAACATCACTGCGGTCATATAGGAAGCGGTCACGGGGGACTAAAGGCTTAGCCGGGGAGGGCTAAGGAAGTCGAGGGTGTATCGGTGTATCAAGGATCGGGGATTGGTGAGGCAAGCTGTTTGGACAATCGAAAACGCCGAAATCCTGATAGGAGTAATCCCGATAGCAAGGAAAAAGGTCAGCATTGACTTGCGTCGGGTTTCGAAGAATCGTGAGGCACAAATCACATGACCATGGGACTCGTGAAATCATGAAGTATGATTTCTTGATCATCAAGGGAGATCTATTGGAGAACTACTGTGGGTGTGGAGAATTCTCGATAGGGAATTAGAAGAGCTTTCAGTTCTTCGAGCCGAGTACAGAAGAAGATCGTGTGAGCGGGCGTGCACCAAGGACTGCGATTGCATCATAGTGGTATCAGAGAACAGAAAGACTCTTTGCTTTCTGTAGCAGAGAAGAGAAGAATTCACCATGCTACCTAGGAGAAAGGACGTGCAGTCACCCGATCCAGAGGATAGGGAAATGCAGCAATGAAGAGGCAGACAGATGGTAGATCCAGCCATAGAGAGGCAAATGCATGATCTCCGAGCAAGACTCAAAGACATGGAGACAGTGAAAAGACGCACAACTAGTGAAGGGGATCTGAGTGATTCTGAGAGCGAAGTCGAGGCTGAACGCGAAGAAGAAGTTGCAGCTGAAGATGCATCAAATGAGGGTTTGATCAGAGATATTGCATGGATGGGTGCAAAAACGAAGATGGACATTCCAGTTTACGAGGGAAATCTGGATGCAGAAGAGCTTCTAGACTGGATCAGATCCCTTGACACGTACTTCGATTATGAAGATGTCGAAGAGGATAAGAAGGTTAGGCATGCTATCACGAGATTGAAGGGATACATAGCATTATGGTGGGACGAGCTACAAGCAGATAGACGCTGCAAGGGAAAGCAGAAGATCAAGAGTTGGGATCGAATGATTACAAAGATGAAGGCAAAGTTCATCCCCAGAGATTATCAAATCACTCTGTTCAAGAGGATGCAGAACCTGAGACAGAAGTTGATGATAGTGAAAGAATACATGGAGGAATTCTATCGACTAAACATCAAGGCAGGTTATCAGGAGAGCGATGATGAGAAAGTTGCTAGATATATGAATGGCCTGAGATACGATATCCAGGACGAGATGAGCATGGTAACCATCCGAACGGTGGAGGATGCTTATCAAATGGATTTGAAAGATGAAGAAAAGATGAGTCGTAAGCAAGTTCAGAGAGGCAGAGGCAGGAGCCAGCCCAGAGGTAAGTCAGTAGCCCAGGAAAGAGACCAAAAGCCCAAAGAGGAATGGAAGAAACCTCAGGGTAAAGTTGAAAGAGGTGGAACCTCATAGAGAGGGCCATATGTTGAACAACAAGGAAATCATAATGAACAGAGAGGAGATTATGATGATAATAACATGTTTCCTTGTACCAAAGGCAGAGGAAGAGGAAGAGGTGGAGTAATCACATGCTTCACATGTGGAAAGAATGGGCACAAGTCATTCGATTGTCCAGATAAAAATAAGGATGGAGGAGAAGCTCACATCACTGAGGCACAGAGGTGAGATGTTGAGGCAGAAGACGCAGAAGGTGGAAGATCGTTGATGATGCGAAAAGTCCTTTTGACACCTGAGAAGGAGGTGGAAAGCTCAGTCCAAAGGACCAAATTCTTTAGGACTGCTTGCAAGACCAAGGATAGGGTGTGCAAGGTCATAGTGGATAGTGGTAGCACGGATAATCTCGTTTCAACCGAGATGGTAGAGAAGCTGGAGCTGGAGACAACTGATCACCTGAGTCCATATAAAGTTTTGTGGCTACAGAAGGGACACCAGGTAACTGTTACTAAACAATGCTTGGTTGAATTCAATATAGGTGGATATAATGATAAGATCTTATGTGATGTTATTCCCATGGATGTTTGTCATCTATTGTTGGGTAGACCATGGAAATATGATAGAAATGTGATTCATGATGGGAGAATGAACACATACACCCTAGAAAAAAATGGGGGGACACACATGTTGCTTTCGATAAAGGATAAGGAGGTGAAGCAAGAAGTAAACAACACAGTACTTCTCATGAGTGGGAAGGAACTTTCTACGGAGGTGAAGAAGAAAGAAGATCCACAATTCTTTGTGGTCAGGAAGACGAGGATTGTTCTGACTAGCACAAGAGTGGATGATCTACCAGAGGAGATTTAGGAGCTACTAGAAGAGTTCGCTGATATCATGGTGGACAAATTACCTCATTCGTTGCCACCGATGAGGAGTGTGAGTCATCATATAGACCTCATACCAGGAGCTAGTTTGTCGAATAAAGCCGCGTACAGGTTGACTCCGCAAGAAAATGAAGAGGTCAAGAAGCAGGTCCAGGAGCTGCTAGACAAAGGATTAGTCAGGGAAAGCTTGAGTCCATGTGCTATTCCAATGGTACTCAGTCCAAAAAAAGATGGAGGTTGGAGAATGTGTACCGACTCAAGGGCCATCAACAAGATAACTATCAGGTATAGATTTCCATTGCCAAGGATGGATGATCTGATGGATTGCTTGAGTGGAGCAAAATAATTTTCAAAGGTTGATCTAAAAAGTGGATATCACCAGATTCGCATGAGAGAAGGTGATGAATGGAAGACAACATTCAAGACGAATGAAGGTTTGTATGAATGGCTTGTTATGCCGTTTGGCTTGACGAATGCGTCGAGTACCTTTATGAGGTTGATGAATGAAGTCCTGAGGGAATTCATCGAAAAATTTGTCATCGTATATCTGGATGATATACTGATTTTCAGTGAGGCAAAGGCAGAGCATCTGAAGCATTTAGCTACAGTGATGAAGAAGCTACAACAGAAGAAGTTGTTGATAAACATGAGGAAATCCTCATTTATGAACACAGAGCTCATTTATCTAGGTTTTGTTATTTCGGCGAATGAGTTGAGGATGGATCCAGATAAGGTGGAGGTAATAAAGAATTGGCCATCACTGAGAAACATATTTGACGTAAGAAGTTTTCATGGACTGGCTAGTTTCTACTGGAAGTTCATCAGAAATTTCAGTGGGATTAGCACAACGATGATGGATACAGTCAGGAAAAGACATAAATCTTTTCATTGGACTGAAGAGGCGGAGAAGAGCTTCAATCTGTTGAAGAGGAAGATTACGGAACAACCAATTTTGGTGTTGCCGGATTTCCAGAAGATGTTTCAAGTGAAATGTGACGCAAGCGGGTTTGCCATAGGAGCGGTCTTGAGTCAAGAGGACAGACCGATTGCATATTTCAGCGAGAAGTTGAATGAGGCGAAATTGAAGTACTCCATGTATGATAAGGAATTCTATGCTATCATACAAGCCTTGAAAAAATGGAGGCACTATTTGATTCCAAAGGAATTTGTTTTATACAGTGATAACCATGCATTACAATTTGTGACTCAACAGGAAAGGTTGAATCAGAGGCATGTTAAGTGGGTTGAATACATGCATAATTTCACTTTTGTAATAAAACATATTTCTGGTACTGCTAACAAAGTGGTTGATGCTTTGAGTAGGAAATCTTTGCTGATGCAGGAGTTCAAAGTCAGGACGTTAGGCTTTCATGATCTCAGGGACATGTATGCATATGATCCAGATTTCAAGGAAGCATATGAAGTAGCTGAGAATCCAGTTCTTAGGGATAGAAGCCGGTGGGGTGAGTACATGATCCAATAAGGGTTGTTGTTTAAGGGCAATCAATTGTGTATTCCAAATTTCTCCATGAGGGAGAATCTGTTAAAGGAGAAACACAATGGAGGATTGGCCGGACACTTCGGTCATGATAAGACATTCCCGAAGCTAAGAGAGTCATACTTTTGGCCAAGGATGCGGTCAGAGGTCAAGCGGTTTGTAGACGGATGCAGAATTTGCCAGCATTCAAAGGGAGGAAAGAAGAATGCATGATTCTATCAAGCATTGCCCATACCTGAGAGGCCGTGGGATGAAATCATCATGAATTTCGTATTGGGATTGCCAAGGATGCAAAGAGGATTTGATTCTATCTTTTTGGTAGTGGATAGATTTTCCAAGATGGCGCATTTTATCCCATGCTAGAAAACCAGTGATGCGACTCACATCGCAAATCTGTTTTTCAAAGAGGTCGTTCGACTTCATGTCTTACCCAGGAGTATAGTTTCAGATAGAGATACAAAGTTCGTGGGACATTTCTGGAGGACACTGTGGAAGAAGATGGGGACTAAATTGATGTTTAGTTCTGCTTATCATCCTCAGACAGATGGACAAACATAAGTGGTGAACAGAAGTTTGGGAGACTTGCTGAGAAGCTTGGTGACCGAGCACCACAGCCAGTGGGATAGTATATTGTCGCAGGTAGAGTTTGCATATAATGACTTAGTGAACAGGAGCACAGGCCAAAGTCTATTTCAAATTGTGTATGGTACGTAGGCAAGAGGAGTTTCTAAATTGAGAGATTCAGAACAGACTGCAACTAGGAGCACAAGTGTCGAAGAATTCATAGAGGCAATGAAGGAACTTCACGGCCAGGTGAAGCAACGACTGTTAGATTCAAATCATGAATATAAGTGCAGATCCGACCAGCAGAAGAGACAACTTTAGTTTGAGGTTGGTGAATTAGTTCTGGCACATTTGAGGAAAGAGAGGTTCCCGAGGGGAACATACAATAAATTGAAAATGAAGAAAATCGGGCTATGTAAGGTCTTGAAGAAATTGGGGGAAAATGCTTATGATATCAAGTTACCGGATGGGATCGGAATATCTCCAATATTCAACATCACAGATTTATATCCATATAAAGTTGAGGAAGCAAGAACAGAAGGTGAACAGCCAGGGGTTCAGTGGAAAAAGCAGATGTCGATTGCAGAAAATCCACAGATGGAATGTATACTGGACAAGAGAGTTAGTAAAAAGACCAGGAGGAAAGAATACTATGAGTATCTGGTCAAATGGAAGGGCCATCCAGTGGAAGATGCCAACTGAGAGAATGAAGCAGAGATTCAAAAGAATGGAAAGACCGTGCAACAACTCATGGACAGGATCCCATGAAATTTTTCAAGCCGAGGAGTATGATGCAGGAGCATCGCCGACTCATCAAGTGAGCCAGCGCGGAAGCGGAAGACAGCTGGAAGGCGTCCAGCACAAATTTTCAAAGAACCTTAAAATTGTTGCGTAGACATTAATGTGATAATTTAATGAGGTGCACTTATGTATTGTAATGGACCTTGAGCGGATAGCTCTCGTCCTTAAGTAGATAGACGACATTTAATATAGTTAATGTAGGTAGATAGGATTTTAATTCTAGATTTGACAGTTTTAGAAGAAAAGAGGGAAACGAGATATAGACACCCTCATTATGCATTGCATCATCAGATGGAGCATTCTGGAAGAAGAGTAAGCAGAGAGCTGTGTAAAAGACACCCATGTACAAACATTTGAATTAATAAAAGAAATCTTTGATTCAAATTCATGGTTTGTGTCGTTCTCTGTGTACTGATGATTATGCTCATTTGATGTTTGCTTCTAGTTATACATTTTCTTTGATATGTTGTGTATGTGATTTCATGTTGAGTTTGGAATCTGAAAGGAAGAAGCAATGAGTTTCAATTTTTTCTCTAATTGAGCCAGAGATTCCTGCAAGGAGTGTAGTCGAAGTCGTCCGCAAGGAGTGCATTGACAGAGGGTTCAAATAGAGATAACTTTGATTCTCGTTCACCTAGAAGTGCAGTTGGGCATAGGAGCCGTGCAAGGAGTGCGCAGGCCAAGTGAAGTTCAAGGTTGCAAACCTGAGCGCCAGCTGAAAGACTGCTGCTGCAGGAAGTGCGCAGAGTCGAAGGGATTTCATCACTTAAAACATGTTGAAGGGTTGCCACAAGGAGTGCATGCAAGGAGTACTTTCTAAGGCTTAGAGTATTAGCAAATCTCAGGAAGGGCAGGCGTTTGAATTTTTTGAAAGACACTTATATAAGTTGTTCCTTAAGGATGGCAAGAAGCGTCGTGAGTTACGCACAGGAAAACGATTTCCGTGGAGAGGAACACTTCATCATTTCATGAATTGCATAGGGAAGAAACAGATGGTCAACATTCCCCGAGGAGAATTCACGAAAATTCGTGGGCCGTCGGATATTGCAGAGGTGCAAGGGAGATATGGTATCACATTCTCTAAGAGGTTTAAACCTCAAGAGGGGATCATAGCCATGGATTCCAGAGAGGGACGTGTGTCAGAAGATCCAAAGGAGTCAGGGCTTGGAACATCGGAGATTCCAGAGACAGGAAACTCTTGCAGCTTGGGATCGCAAAACACGATATCCCGACAGGAGAGAAGTGGGGGCCACAGAGGAATTAGTGGAGGATAGGTGGCAAGGAAGTCATCCATCAGAGTTTGGGTCATCAGGATATCGGGGATCATGACGACAAGTTGTTTGTGTATTTTGGAATCGCGAACCGCGAAACCCCGATGGGAACATCACTGCGGTCATATGGGAAGAAGTCGCGGGGGGCTAAAGGCTTATCCGGGGAGGACTAAGGTAGCCAAGGGTGTATCAGTGTATCAAGGATTGGGGATTGGTGAGGCAAGCTATTTGGACAATCGCAAATGCCGAAATCTCGATAGGAGTAATCCCGATAGCAAGGAAAAAGGTCAGCGTTGACTTGCATCAGGTTTCGGAGAATCGTGAGGCACAAATCATGTGACCACGGGACTCGAAAAATCGCGAAGTCTGATTTCTCTATCATCAAGGGAGATCTATTGGAGAAATACTGTGGGTGTGGAGAATTCTCGATAGGGAATTAGAAGAGATTTTAGTTCTTCGGGCCGAGTACAGAAGAAGATCCTGTGAGCAGGCGTGCACCGAGGAGCGCAACTGCGTCACATCTATAGGCCCAGCAAATTGCATCTAGAGGCTCAACATCTCACTTTTGAGTCCTAGTGTGACCCTCTAGGGCATGACATTACCCTTCTAAGGGATTTACTTAATGTAATTTTAGATTTTTTAGTTGTAAATGAAAATAAAGGGGGTCAAACACATTTTAATTTGTTTACTTTTTATGTGGACAAATTTGGGTTAGATGACCTCATATAAATAAATGCCATCTCATTTTCATTTTCTAACAACAACTCAATTGAGAATTACATAATTCTTTGCTGAAAATTTTTCCCTACTTGGGAAAATCTATATCTCTTTTCTTTGGTGCATTTTGGATGGAATACTTTGCTATTGGTTAATAAATGCTAGCGCCACCTCTTGGATTCTTGTTTCTTGGAAATTATTGTGGAATATTCTTGATAAGTAAGGGTTTTTCATGCTATCTCTTGGATTAGGTAAGAAATTTCTTCTATTGTATGTTTTCTTCTTGATTTCAAGGTTAATTAATTAAAATGCTTGGAGGAGTATAAGGGAATTCACCCTACATCAATATCTATCCTTGTTGTAATTGAATATGATATTTTTCAAAGGTTTCTACAACGAGTAAAAGGGATTACACCCTTGTAGATTTACATTGCTAAGGTTGTTTACTCTAGGAAGTAAAAAGGATTACACCCCTAGAGAAGTAATAAAACCTAGCTCATAAATAGGAGATCCCATAACCCAATAAATAAGGCAACAATATTTTTTCATTGGATATTGAATATTATGAATTGGTAAATTTGATATCAAGGAGATTGAATTATTTAAGTTCAGATCTAGTTTATACATGATTTAAGCTACATTGTTCCCTAAGGATATCTTGATTAACCAAGTGATCTAATTGTTGTAATAAACATTATTCCATAGCCAATAGGGATGCAAAAAACTCATCCTATTTTCATGTCATACTATGTTGTCATTGATGTCAAAGGATTGATGTCAAAGGGTTGATGTCAAGTATTGTCATAGTGATGTGCTTATATCATTGATGTATTGATTTTTGTCATTGATGTAATTGATGTCAAAGGGTTGATGTCATGTGGTATCATAGTGATGTGGTGTCATAGTGTTGTATCATTGATTTTAAGTTATGGTTGATAGGAAGAACCAAATGGATGAACTCCAACGTGGTCCCCTCATGGTGAAAACCTTCATGGGAAGACGCTTTGTGAAGTCCAAATGGTTATCTCCAATAGTTTGGTTAGGGAATCGAAGTTAGTTTGAGGGATAATGTAACAAAGATCAATAAATTTGTAGATGATATCATTCTATATGAATAATACATTTATTTCCATTTCCGATGATATGTGGAATGTCACACAACTCCTCACAGTTAGAGAGTTATGGCCTTGTGAAGTTGGAGAACCCTCATGAGTTATCTAGAAGCCCCTAGAAGGTCAAATAAGTCAAATTATTCTAGAAGCTCCTAGAAGAAGTTGACCAGTCAAAGTGATTAATCATGGGTTAAGTTGTTGCACAAAGAAAATAATTAAAAATAAATTAGTTGCAACTAGAAGCAGAGAACTTACTATTTGTGGACAAAGTGGTTGTAAGTGGACAAAGTGGTTAGAAGTGGGTTAACCTTAAAAGAAGGAAGTATGGTAAAGGTAGTTAGAAGATAACCCCTTGAGGAAGCTACTTAGAGAGTATAAATAAGGGTGAAAGGATCTCTTATGGATATCATTATTTTGATCACATTGAAGATCTATTTTTGGTTAAAGGTTCATTGCAGGTACTCATGGACACATTAGAGTTTCTACAAGTCTGAGGTAGCAAAGACATTTGATGGTGAAAGTTTTGAAGGTTAAAAAAACCCTAGTTTTTTTAAGTTGTATCATATGATGTACATATGTGGGCTGAAAAATTCCATAGTGCGTACATATGCATGTTGAAGAAGGAAAGGTCGCATATACATGGAAAGGACATGAAAATCTTGAGTAAGTGCTAGTGCCAGATTCCTGAAGTCTAAAGCAAGTTCCTAGAACAAAAGTCTACAGGTTCATATCTATTATAGAATTTATGGTATGGTTATATGTTGTCTTGATGCTTAGATTTACTCATTGTATGGTGAATTCTTGAATCATTCTTTGTATGGTTTCTACGATGTTTGGATGTTGTAAATGTTAGCTGGTTGGTTGAGTGGTTCTATTCTGACATGGTTGAGGGATATCTATGTTGTGTGATGGTGTATGCATGACAAACCTGCATAATTTATTGGATGGTAAATATCTATTTGTGGTTGGGATTGTACAGGTTGGTTGCAGTGAGAAGTCACAAGTGGATGTGACAGAGGCAACAAGGGTCTCAAGAACCATAAGTTTGAAGTTTCAAAAACCCTGGTTTTCTAAAGGTGTATGAAGGATGACAGTGGAGGGGTTGATGTACATACACATGTTGTAGTATAGGCAGGTCACATACATACGCAGACTACATTGTATACATGTCACATATCTATTGGCAGATAGGTTTCTAACTACAATTAGGGTCTTGTAATTGGGGATTAGATTCCTCACATCTCAATTGGTGCCGAGGTATGCAAGTTAAGTCTTGTATTTAGAGTTGGTACTCTATTGGAGTTGTTTCTACTTTTAGTTGATGCTGATAAAACCCATATATTGTAGTCTCCTATAACACATAATACAAAAATATTACAATATATTTGGTGTTCTTTATGTTCATTATGATGATGGTTTAGTGCTCTCTATTGTTGATGAATGTTGTTGATATATGCATGTGATGAATTATGAATGAATGATAATATTTGAAGGGGTTTATAGCTAAAGTTTTGAAAGAAGTGTAAAAATATCACTACAATGATTCACCCCCCTATCAGTGTGGTCGGTGTGTCCAACATTTTATTCTTTACTCACTCTTCTACCACTGAAATTTACTGGTAATCCTTGGTAATTGTTCTACTAGTTATAAGATATCTTTTGAGAAGTTTACTTGCTGATTTTAGTGGCTAGAATTTCTTTCTATAGAAAAAATGTTATACATCCATAAGGATGTTACATACCTTTCTGATAACACTTAGTGACAACCCTCTAATTGCTATCAGAATCTTGCTCTAATCATTGGAATTTATCTACTTTTTTCTATCTTTATTTCCAACATCTTGCACTTGATTTTGGTGTTTAAATTTTGTAGCTATCAAAGGTTATTTACTAAATATATATATCCATACTGCTACAATTTAGGGACATATAGGTTTCTTGTTGATTCCCCTTTGGTTTTGAGGATTTATTTATCATATTTTGTCTTGTTATAGGTGGGGCTAACATTATGTAATATTCCAGATATAAGAAAGTATGTATAATGGAAATAAATAGCTAGAAATGGAGGATGAACAACAAAATAACCATAACAACACCACAATAATACCAAAATGATACCATAATAACACCATAAATAACACTTTAATTACTGAGAGCAATGTTCACTTGCCTCTTCGAGGGGGCAACCTCCAATAGAGTAGAGCTCTATTACAATAATATCCAAGACAAGAGTTGTCATACCCTCGACTCTTATTTATACTAAATATGTCTATCAAAAGAACCATCTAGAGGAAGATCCTTGTAGAAGTGGAAGCTTCTATTAGGTCTTCTTACATTGGACTTATTCTTCCTTATTTCTAGGCCTTATTAATATTGACATTTATTACATGGAAATATATTATTCTACCTACGTGAGGGGTTGGGTCCCTAACATGTCATCCCCCTTAAAAACAACCTTGTCCTCAAGGATTGAGATGGGGAAATTTCTGAAGAATGGTAGTTGGCTCCCAAGTGGCATATACTGGAGTTATATCTTTCCACTGGAATAACACTTCCTTGATGGTTCTCTAATGCAATTGACGCTCACACTGGTCCAAAAATGATTATGGTTGTAGCCAAATGGATCCTTCTTCATCCAACTCAGGAAGGTTGGTTTAAGTTTGACACTTAGTTCCAATCACCTTATTTAAGCAGGAAACATGAAAAATAGGATGGAGCTTAGAATGGTTGGGAAACGCTAACTGATAGGCCACCTGTGCCACAGGCTTGAGAACGATCTAAAGACCATAAAATTTGGGCATTGGCCTATGACAATGGTCATCCTTGAGGTAATTTTTCTTGTAAGGTTGCATTCGAAGAAGCACTTGATCCCCTTCTACAAATTGACGTTCAAAGAAGCCTTCACCTACTTGTTTCTTCATGCGATTCTGGGCCATGACCAAATTCTCTTTGAGGATACAGAGAATAGCCTCTCGAATTGTAAGTGTTTGGTCAACTTCCTAGACCTTCGAGACACCTAGAAAATATGAGAGAACTGAAGGTGGATTTTGTCCATATACCGCCTCAAAAGGAGTCATGTGTGTAGTTGTATGGTATGAAGTGTTGTACCACCATCCAATGAGT
Organism: Picea sitchensis; assembly: GCA_010110895.2. NCBI lineage: Eukaryota > Viridiplantae > Streptophyta > Pinopsida > Pinales > Pinaceae > Picea > Picea sitchensis. The sequence goes on from SNQJ01S0055145.1 coordinate 132,635, forward strand.
GGTAACCATTCAGCCCACTGATTCTAACTTTTTGATGAAAAACATCTCAAATATGTTTCCAAACATTTGTTGACAACTTCAGTTTGACCACCAGTTTGGGGATGATAAGTTGTGCCGAGATACAATTGGGTGCCTTGTAGTTTGAATAGTTTTTTCCAAAAATTGCTAGTGAAAGTTGGATCACAATAAAAGCCAATAGAATGTGGCATCCCATGAAGCTTGAAGACCTGATCCATGAAAAGTTGAGCCAAAGTGGATGTTGTAAATGGGTGTTGAAGAGCACATAAATGAGCATACTTGGAAAGATGATCAACTACCACCATGATGAATGATTTATTGCCCAATTTATGCAAGCCTAAAATAAAATCCATAGAGATATTTCACCAAATAGAAGGTGGAATCAGAAGCAGTTGTATTGTTCCAAGAGATTTGATTGTTTCTCCCTTGTTTCATTGACACACATCACATTCAGCCACAAAATTACAAACATCCTGTTTCATACCCTCCTAGAAAAAATAACATTTGAACCGATCATAGGTTTTGGTAAACCCTGAGTGCCCAGCTATGGGTGTAGCATGAAGTTCATAAAGTACCATTGATTTAAGTTTTGACTTTTTACTTAAATACAAATGGCCTTTGTATCGAAGCTAATCATTGAGCCAAGAGTACCCTAGGGAAAATAGATAATTGGATTGCAATTGTTGTATTAGATGCAAGGTTTTTGGATTGTGTAGCCATTCCTGGCAAACAACTTGGAGCCAATCAGGTACAATGAAAGAGAGAGAAAAAAGGGACACTTCATCTTCATATTTTCAGCAACCACATTGTCTTTTCCTTTCTTGTAATTGATCTCATAATCATATCCAAAGAGATTAGTCACCCATTTTTGTTGCTCGGGGGAGGAAAGGAGTTGTTCCATAAAATACTTGAGGATTTGATGATATGTCATAATTTGGAAGTGTTTCCCCAATAGATAAGGGTGCCAAAGATCAATGACATGCAGAATAGCCAACACTTCCTTTCCATATATTGATTTGCCCAAATTTCTCTAAGACATTTCTTTTCTAATAAAAGCCAAAGTTCGACCCTCTTGCATAAGGACAATGCCAATTCCTTTCCCAGAAGCATCACATTCCAGGACAAAGGTCTTTTTGAAATCAGAAAGGGCCATGACTACAGTGGTGCACATGGCCATATTCAAGGTTTGAAAAGCCTGAGCAGCTATTGGATTCCAAGTGAAAGAATTATTTTTAAGGAGTGACGTGAGAGGTGCCACAATCTATCCATAATTCTTAACAAAGTTGCAATAATAACCTGTTAAAACCAGAAATCTCCGCAAGATTTTGAGAGTCTTTGGGTGAGGCCATTCTTTCATAGCTTCAATATTTTTAGGATCCACCCTGACACCGGCCTTCACAAAAAGATGACCCAAATACTCAACTTCTGAGGCGCCAAAAGCACATTTAGATTGTTTGAGGAAACATTGGTGTTGAGAGAGTAGATGGAGAACTCGATCCACATCATCAAGATGGGTGGTCCAAGTTTTGTTGTAGATGAGGATATCATCAAATAAAACTAAGACAACATGACGGAGAAAATGACGGAATACATGATTCATGAGGCTCTGGAAAGTGGAGGGAGCATTACATAAGCCAAAGGGAATGACCAAAAACTAATAGTGACCCTCATGAGTTCTAAAGGTAGTCTTAGGAATGTATGCCTCTTTCATATGGATCTGGTGGTAGCTATAATGAATATCAAGTTTAGTAAAGAATTGTGCACCACTTAATTCATCCAAGAGGTCATCAATGTCAGGAATGGTAAATTTGTCTTTAATGGTGATTTTGTTGAGGGTGCATAAGTCAGGACACATGCACCAAGAAACTTATTTATTAAGGACCATGACCATAGGACAAGAGTAGGGGCTAGTACTAGGGAGGATAACAAATGCATTTAGCAGTTCTTGGACCATTTTCTCAATTTCATTTTTTTTGGAAAGGGGGGGACGATAGGGACAAATATTGGGAAGAAGGTTTCCTGGAACAAGGGGAATGGAATGATCATGGAAACCACAAGAAGAAGGGATTCCATGGGGAGTGGAAAAAACCAATTGATGTTTAGAGAGGATGGATTGGAGGTCTGTTGGCCCTTGACCAAGTTTTGAGAGAACATTGGTCATGTTTGACCACTTTTGGGACTCCAACAGGCTGGTCGAAGGTGGAGCACCCAGGTAGAGCTAAGATCATGGGATCTCACTCATTTTGCGGGCTTCTAGTCCCAACAAGGGTTTATTAGGGTTTATGTAATGGTTTAAGGGATGTCAGCTCATGGGTTTACCCATGATTAAGCCTCGTTGTAAATGTATAAATAAGTAGTTAAGCAATGTAATAAGTACTACTCAGTGTTGGCTATGTGAAAATATCTAGTTGGCTTTGTGAAAAAATGTGTTAAGGCTTGCAGAGCTAAGTGAAAGTGTTTTGTAAGTTTCTTTGTGCACATACATTGTATGTAAGGATCTATGCTACTGAGGAGTAGGCTTTGTGCCTTGATATAGTTTTGGGAAGGAGGATTTGGTGCACAACTCACAGATCTCCTATCCTCTATGGAGTTTGGCTCTATGGCTTTGTGCACAGGAGTGGATGAATGTAAGAAGATTGAAATACTAATAAAGAAGAAGAAGAATAAGTTGGTGGAAGTAGCCCCACACTAGGGTGAACCACATATATCCTGTGTCTTGATGTGGTTTGTGCGATGTTGTTTATGTCGTTATTTTCTTAGTGTTGTTGTTGTTATGTATAATGAATGCATCTAATGTTGTATATTAGTGCTAAATGGTGTGAATGAATGCTAGATCTCAACTAATTCTATGTGCTAAGTGATTGGAAGTGTTTTATCTTGATTGTTACTGTGTTGATCTGTAATAAGGGTTAATCTGTGATGTGAATGAGAACCATAATCTAATGCATATTGTTGGCTAGTGCTCTGTTAAGTGTTGTAATCACAAATATATGTCCTAGCTTGGTTGTAGACACCTGAGTCCTACAACCCCCCCTGCCTCTACCTCTGGTGATACGTTGTATGCTTCGCAGGTGTTTCCAAAAGGGTCGGTAGTTAGGGTTTTGTTGGTGCGTTGTTGAAGCATTGAACCCTGAGTCTTCCCCTGTGCCAACAAATGCTTATGTTGCCGCAACTTGAAACTGTGATTGCTAGGAAATGAAGAAAGGAGAAATCTCTGTGTGTAGATCTATTGTTGTAGTGTGCAATATTCTACTTGACTTGCAAAGCTCTGTGCCAAGAAAGAGACTACATTCGAAGAAAAGAGGTATGATCTTAAATCTTTGTGCTCTAGTAAAGGTAAGATAAGTGGAATTTTTTTCTTCGAAAGTATGAATCTAGGTATGTTTGATATTTTTTGTCCTAGTCTCAAAACTAGGGCACAGTTAGAAGAAAGAGTTGATATGAATAAACTTGATAGAAATAGAGAAAAATATGTTATTCCTATGCATAGAAAGAATTTTTGGACTAATGATTAGATGCATGAACCTAGAAAGAATTTTTGTAGATTCCAGGTCCAACACTGTGATCCCAATGCATAGTATAGGAGAGGCTGGGGATCATTTAAAAGAAAGAGAGGATTGACATTGTGTTATAATTTCATAAGATCAGGTCATACTACTAAGGAATGCCATGGTATAGGTCCTATTTGTATTTGTTGTAAAGCTATTGGTCATGAGGTTGAGGATTTCCCAAGAATGATTGCTAAATTTGAAAAGATGAACATGAGACAAGAAAACTATAAAGAAGATCAAGATACTAAGGATATGTTAAATAATCATACAGAAAAAGAGTTAGAGATTATTTTAATACAGTTAAAAGAATTAATGAATGATCACAGAGACATCAGTTTAGCAGAGATCCTGAAAGGAAAACAATGTATAGTTACAAGAATATAAGACTTCGACATAGACTGTGTATTAGATGAAGAAACACACGTGAATATTATTCCACAAAGAACTTGGGAAATTTTGGGAAATCCTACTATCATACATTCATTAGGAAGGATAGGATTGTTTAAAGGAAATATGATAACCCTATGTGGAAGAGTTACTAATATACCTATGATTTCTCATGGAATTTCAACTAAAGAAGAATTTGAAGTTATTCGATTTGTTGAAAACAATGCCCCCTTTCCACTTTTGTTAGGAAAGACTTGGATTGTGGAAGACCAGATCAAAAGGAAAACATAGGAGGAAGCTACAGAATAGAAAAAGAAAGACCTAAAGGACCTCATAGCCATAAAACTAGAGTGACTAATAGAAGAAAAAGAGGATAAGTTGAAGCAACAGAGGGAAAGAGAATTAGCTATTGTGGTTGAAAGAGCACAAAAAGGTTTGAAGGACCTATCCATGTAAGAAATAATAATACCTACCCTAGAGTTAATAAGAAAAGAGGTATTACCTTTGAACCCTTTGAAAGAACATCAATAGCACAAAGTAACTATGATAAGAAAAGATAAGCATAAGAATGGAAAGAGGAATCCAGAGACTTAGATTACAGGAAAGAAGGCAAGAAAGCTCAGTAAGAAGAAATCCAAGTTAGAAAAACTACAGACGGTTCTAGAGAAGACCTCACAGGAGGCAGATATACAGAACTTGAACCTCACCAGAATAGAAGAACCACACAGAATGGGACTTCACCACGACGAAGCTATATGACTGTTGGAGGCACCCCAATCATTAGAATGATGCTCTAGAATGGCTAGAAACACAATTATTACCAGAAAGACTGTCATTAGATCATTGAGACCGTGCCATAACAGATTGATTCGTATTGATTAAGGCATTCCTACCCATTGGAGGAACCCATTACGACACTTTCTTATTTAACCCACCGGACGCTGCGCCAAGACCATTTTTTGAAAACCATGATATCTGAGATAACAAAGAATCCATTGTATCATGTTGTGTTTTCTAAACCTTGCCATCCATTTGATTACCTCGCTTGTCCATTCGTCTACCTGATTTATTTAGTTACAAGTGTGAATGTCAGGTGAACATAGAGCATTAGAAAAGTCTATGGAGGATATTCTTGTAGACCTCATGGCTGAGAGAGTCATGTATGTAGGAATACAGGCATCGTCGTCTAGTGTATTGCAAGCATCCCCATCGACTAGACAACATTTTGGCCGCACTGCTGAGGAGTGAAGCAAACAACACGACGATATGGCTAACGCGAAGTAGATCCCGTCGGTCTTGTTGGAGTACATACTGCATTTGGCTGGCACAATGAACCGCGACAATATTCCGCGTGACTTTGAGTACACGTTGATCACCATGTATATCCTAAAGGGGATATGCATAGTTGGACCCCAGTTAGGACATATCCTAACTCTGAAGAATAACGATTTAAACCTCGACGAAAGGAAGAACTATGTGATGCTCGTGCCACATAGGTATCTGATGAAGACATCTTGGAAGAAGCCATGCATAGTCTCCCAACCATGAATTAAGGAGCTTGTGCAATCAATGATCCTAAATGTAATGAATATCCCTCACTTCGACCGACATCAAGAGGTTAACGCTTGCATTAAACTCCTCTTATCGTGTTACCATGAAGGATATATGTGGGCTGACAGGCATGTGATTGTGTATCTGACGTTGATCCACCTCATGAAAGGATTGAGCATGCAGGGACCATAACCTCAACAGTTCTACCCAGAGAAGACTTCTGATCGATCCTTGGAACAACGCATAAAGGAAGACTATGGCAATGTAGAAAATGGAAAGTGAGGCTACAAGGTAGCTTCCATCCAGGATGGCATAGTGTGCCTAACTTGTCAGCTTATAGCTAGTAAGCTCGTCAAAAAGAACCGTCCAACACAAGTTAGTAGATTTGTAGTAGACCTTGCACCGAAGTGCGTAGAAGGAATGAAAATGAACTGGGTGAGCTACCTCATCAATGAGCTCAAGAAGGAATGTCGTGAAGCGCAAGACCAGGGATATGAGTTTCATTATAGCTAGATACTAGTATTGATCACATTTGTCTCTTGAAAAATCTCAGAAGGAGCAACCTTCTCGGAAGCTGATCCATCAGAGTCATTGGCCGTGAGGTTCTCCACCTTTTGGTATACAAATGACATGTCAAAGCAGTGGAAGTCGAATGTTGTCTTCCATTCCTCCTACCAGTAGCTGAAGAATTCTATTGAGGCATTTTCCCTCATGACATTGAATACATTACACTAGTGTAGGCCGCTAGCGAAGTTCCGTGCAGATTGACACTTTATGTATATCACTGCGTGTAGGGATGAAAGAAAGGATGAACTACAATCTTATTACAAAATGACCAATGAGGACATCGAGGAGATCACCAAAGAATGGACAATATATTTCCTTGTACTGGTTGACAATACAAAACTCTCTGACCCTAACATCATAGGAAGTCCATTGGTCATTCGGGTCGAGCATGATGGATAGACTAGCGCAAAGAAAAAGAAGAAAAAGGAGGAAGTGCAGAACATAGAAAGTGATGACAAGGATAGCGCATTGGAGGAAAGTGGGCCTCAATTACCTGCAAGAGGAGTAGGATATGAAGCAAACCATGAAGAAGGAGGGAAATAAGGAGACAAGTAAAACAAAGGCGAAGTTACACCATCGAAGGATCCCCTTATAGAAGCCGAAACATCAAATAAAAGGAAGGATTCTCTATAAAAACCCTCAGCAAGAAATAATACCTATGCCAATAAACCCCAGTTGAAGAATGTGCTCACACTAGACGATGTCGATCTCATCATCGCAACCATGGAAGATGATTCAAAGGATATTTTGCAAAGACATGGGAGAAAATAAGGAGACGATGTATGAAATAATAGATAAGGAGCTGCAGGAGATACAACAAGCCATCAATTCAAGCCGCGCAGTACCTACTACTCCTTCTTCATCAGAAAGTGCAGAATTCGGGGATGAGCCCACCCAATTACAAAGACTAGCAGATGCAACAGAGCCTCGACTTCGTCGATCCCACAAAGAGGAGGAGAAGGCTACAGAAGCCTTGAAGCAAGAAAAGGTGGAGGTCTTTGTCCAACTTTGAGTTGCATAGAAGGAGAAATATGAAATTTAGGCAATGTACAAGGAGGACAATGCGAAGATGCAGAAAGAAAAAGACCACCTGCTCACAGAGAAGACTTCGGTCAAAGAGGTAGTGAATAAAGAACTTCTCTCTATGTCGGTATTGGCATAGGAGGAAGAAGATTCAACCGAGATTCAAGTGGGGAAGCTCGATGAGGCCTTTCAATAGCTTCAAGCAAGAGTAATGGAGCTAGATATCCAATAAGTGTTGAGCACTCCACAAGAAATGTGTGATCAAAGGGAATAAATTGCCAAGAGAGTAGTAGAAAGAATCAGATCACTCACCTCAGAGTGTAAGAAACTAAGTGATCAAAGTGTGCAGACCTATGAGCACCTTGCAGAAGATCTGGAGCTGAGGAGACTAGAAACACAACTACATGAGGCGAAGAAGTAGGCATCCACCATGCAAGAACAGATGAAGCTTCTTACTGTAGTCAAGAATATGAAAATATCACAGGAACAATGCATAGTCCAACAATAGGTTTCTTTGATCCAAAGAAGAGTCATGGAATTTACATAGAGGCTACAGTCAGTGTAGGATGAATCCTACACAATTTTTGAAGAGGTTGAAGGACAAGGCTCGCCGTTAGACCAACTGGTTGCGACAGTGGAACAACGCCTGGAAGGCCTGTTACAGAGCAAGGGATTCAGGAGTTCAATGAGCAGGACACTCTAGCAATGTAGAAGGTCGAGGCATATCGAGAAGAGCTCAAGGCCTTTGAAGCAATGTTTCCTAGATCTAAGTGACTCAGGACGAGTTACAGGTGAGTGTTAGGGGCCTGTTGACCCTTGACCAAGTTTTGAGAGAACATTGGTCATGTTTGACCACTTTTGGGACTCTGACGGGCTGGTCGAAGGTGGAGATCCTAGATGGAGCTAATATTGCAGTATCTCACTAAATTTTCAGGCTTGTGGACCTAACAATGGTTTATTAGGGTTTATGAAGGGTTAAAGGATGTCAGCCCATGGGTTTACCCATGATTAGTCCTTGTTGTAAATGTATAAATAAGTAGCTAAGCAATGTAAGGCGTACTACTCAGTGTTGGATATGTGAAAAGATCTGGTTGGCTTTGTGCAAGAATGTGTTAAGGCTTGTAGAGCTAAGTGAAAGTGTTTTGTAAGTTTCTTTGTCCACATACATTGTATGTAAGGCTTTGTTCTACTGAGGAGTAGGCTCTGTGCATTGATCTAGTTTTGGGAAGGAGGATTTGGTGCGCATCTCGTAGATATCTTGTCCTCTGCAGATTTTGGCTCTATGGCTTTGTGCACAGGATAAAATGAATGTAAGAAGCTTGAAATACTAATAAATATGAAGAACAAGTTGGTAGAAGTATCCCCACACTGGGGTGAACCACGTATATCTTGTGTCTTGATGTGCTTTGTGCGATGTTCTTTATGTGGTTATTTACTTAGTGTTGTTGCTTTTATGTATAATGAATGCATCTGATGTTGTATCTTAGTTCTTAATGATGTGAATGAATGCTAGATATGAGCTAATGCTATGTGCTAAGTGATTGGAAGTGTTTTATCTTGATTGTTGTTGCGTTGATCTGTAATAAGGGTTAATCTGGGATGTGAATGAGAACCCTAATATAATGCATATTGTTGTCTAGTGCTCTGTTAAGTGTTGTAATCACAGATCTGTGTCCCAACATTGTTGTAGACACCTGAGTTCTACAACCCCCCTGCCTCTACCTCAGGTGAGACTTCATCTTCTTCGCAGGTGTTGTCGAAAGGGCCGGTGTGCATTGTTGATGTGTTAAACCCTAGGTCTACCCCTATGCCAACAAGGTCCTGGGGCACATAAGGTGTCTCATTTTCTTGTATCGCATGGAATTGGGCAATAATGTCAGAATGACCTTTTTTTAGCAACATTTCCATGCAATGGGAACTAATGATCTCTATGGAAATGATAATGATTCCTTCGAACTTATATTGTTGGCCCTCCTGGTCGAATTGTATGGTTAATTCCTTAAAATCCATGAGAATGGGACCCAAAGTCCTTATCCATTATGCACCCAGCACAAAGACACAACCACCCATGTTGATAGAAAACATATGAGATTTCAGGTGGTAGTCACCAATTTGGAGACACACATTTTCACAATGCCCTCCAAATTTCATGGACCCACCATTGGCAATCATAATTTGGAAATTATTGATTACATGGATATAGCAATTAGTTTCTTGGGCAATGCGGCGATGAATTAAATTATGGGTGCTTCCACTATCAACAAGAATGATAACCTTCCTATGCTTGATGTAACCAATTAGCTTGAGGGTTTGGGGAGCAGAGAAGCTAGTGAGATCATTTAGGGAAATGACCGATTCTACTTCAAGAGGGTTTGAGGGAGGGGTTATGTTAATTGGTTCAGGTGACATAGACACAAGGGGAGCCTCAACATCCTCTTCCAAAAAATCCTCCGAGATGGCCATAAAAATATTGTGTTCCTTACACTTGTGTCCCAGAAAATATTTGTCATCACAATTATAACAAAGTCCTTTGAGTTGGCGTTCAACCATTTCAGCCCTAGTCAATTTCTGGATCTGTAGTGGAGTAGAAGGAGGAGTGGGAGTTATTGGTTTAGTGCGAGGAATAAAGGAGGGTTTTTTGTTTTGATAAGAGACAAATTGTTTTTCTTCCTTAGATATATTAGTAGCGTCCACCCAAATCTGAGGCCAAGCCATGAGGACATGAGAATGAACCTCATCCTTGATGCCACTGATAAAACATTCTTGGAAAAAAGCATCAGACATGCCCTTTGTAGGAAAATCCAGTCTCTCAAAAGAAACTATAAAGTCTTCCATGGTACCATATTGTTTCAACTTTGTTAAACGACCTAAATGGTTGGTGTCAGTGTCAAAGCATTCATAAATATCTGTCACAAAGCATGTCCAAGCCACATACCCTTGGCGAGCCTTTTTTCTCCATCGGCACCATTGCCAACTTTCTTGATCTAGATGGAGAACATCATACCAGAGTTTGGCCAACTCATCCGTAATTCCATACAAAGAGAAATAATGTTCCATTTCAGCTACCAAGATAATGGGATCTGATCCATAAAATTTGTTCACATCCATACATGGAAGGCGTAGGTCATGCCGAAAGTGATGGGGCTGAAAATTATGGGAATGAGAGGAATTTTCACCTTCTGCATGCAAAGGTGGGTCATATATGGCAAGATCTGTAGGGACATGCAACTTGACGCAGATCATCTTAGTGACAGATTCAAGATGGGTAGTAATTTCTTGTTTGAGCTTATCTTTGAGTTCCTCTATTGAGGCAGCGATGGAGGACTGCATCTTTTAATTGATGGTGGAAATATTGGCATTGAGTTGTCGCACTTCTTTTTCAGTGTCTGTGAAATTAGAGTGCAAGGTATTGAAGTGAGCTTCCAATTCTTGGCTATGTATAAGGGCCATGATGACGAGGGAACATGAAAAGGGGTAGGTGGGACCCCACAGAAAATGGGTTATGGGTGAAGTGTATCACAATTATTAGGGCGATGAGTGGAATCCAATGGGGTAAAGCCAAAATAAGGGTGTTGGAAGGGGGCCGGGTCCATAAGAAAAAAATTTGCTGAAAGATGATAGGTATGACTACGATAAGGGTGAATAGAGAAATCTAGGAGAATAGGTCTCAAATAATGGTGCCAACATGATCCATAATTTTTTTCTTTTTTCTTTTTTTACTCCTGCAGAGTTATACTCTGATATGAAGAATACTGCAATGATGAAATGCCCAAATGATTAACAGGACGAAATGTGTAGAAATTTCACAACTCAAATGAAGGAGACAGAGTTGTGCCACAATAGATCTTGCTTGTTCTGCTTTTGTTTCCATCCCAAGGATTAGGTATTCAAGGGTTCTACAGAAAATGGATTTCCTTGTGCTATAGATCTCTAATATACATGCGGGATCCAACAGTAGTACTCGACCCAATATCTCAGGGCATCAACTAAGGAGGCTAGACCATGCCCCTATTCATACTACTCGACTACCCAGGTATTAGAGAGTATCTTCCCGAATGTTGTTCTTGGTGACACTATAATAGTCAGGTGATCGATCAGTTTATCTATGGAGGGAGTTAGGAGATCTAGTTTGATCCATATACAGGTGATGTCTGATGCGCTACCACTCGAAGGGGTACCAACAGGGGTTACAAGGGTGGCCAACAGATGTGCGCTTAAGTACCACTTATATTTCCTATGTGTATGAATCCCTAACTGCATTTTTATGTGTGTAACGACATATATATGTATCTTAAAGACGTTGGAATGCATCTCTACCCTGAAAAAAATTAACCCACAATTTTCTACAAAGGATGGTTCTCTGATACCACTTGTAATATTCCAGATACAAAAAAGAATCCAGAACAAAAATAAATAGCTAGAAATGGAAAATGAACAACAATATAACCATAACAACACCACAATAATACCAAAATGATACCAGAAGAACACCAGAAAGAGCATTTTGATTACTGAGAGCAATGCTCACTTACCTCTTTGAGGGGGAAACCTCCAGTAGAGTAGAGCTCTATTACAATAATATCCAAGACAAGAGTTCTCATACCCTCGACTCCTATTTATAATAAATATTTTTATAAATAGAACCATCTAGAGGAATATCCTTCTAGAAGCGGAAGCTTCTATTAGGTATTCTTACATTGGACTTATTCTTCCTTATTGCTACGCCTTATTAATATTGACCTTTATAACATGGAAATATATTATTCAACCTACATGAGGGGTTTGTTAGACAACTGA
>SNQJ01S0055145.1:153869-172573 GCA_010110895.2 Picea sitchensis
GGGTACAAGGGGAATGGAATGATCATGAACACCACAGGAAGGAGGGAGTCCTTGGGGAGTGGAAAAGACCAATTGATGTTTAGAAAAGATGGCTTGGAGGTCTTGTGGGACCGAGGGTGTCTCTATTGCTTGTATGGCATAGAGTTGGGCGATAACACCATAATGACCTTTTTTGAGCATTTTTTCCTTGCGATGGGTACTAATGATCTCAGGTGAACCGACGGTGATTCCTTGGAACTTATATTGGTGACCCTCCTTGTCGAATTGCATGGTTAAGTCTTTAAAATCCATGAGAATGAGTCCCAAATTCCTTAGCCAGTTTGCACCCAACACAATGTCATAACCTCCCATGTCAATAGAAAACATATGGGATTTCAGGTGGTAGTCACAAATTTGGAGACACACATTTTCACAACACGCTCCACATTTTATGGAACCACCATTGGCAATCATGATTTGGAAATTATTGACGGCATGGATGTAGCAATGAGTTTCTTGGGCAATGCGACGATGAATAAAATTATAGGTGCTGCCACTATCAACCAGAATGATGACCTTTTGATTCTTGATGTAACCGATTATCTTGAGGGTTTGGGGAGTGGAGAGGCCAGTGAGAGAATTGAGGGAAATGACCGGTTCTACTTTGGGAGGGTCTGAGGGAGGGGTTATGTCAGTGGATTCAGGTGACTCAAACACAAGGGGAGTTTCTACATCCTCTTCTGAAATATCCTCAGAGATGGGCATAAAAATATTTTGTTCTTTACACTTGTGGCCCGAGAAATATTTGTCATCATAGTTATAATAAAGGCCTTTGAGTTGGCATTCATCCATTTCATCCCTGGTCAAGTTTTGGATCTTTAGTGGAGTAGAGGGAGTAGTGGGATTTAATGGTTTAGGGCGAGGGATAAAGGAGGGTTTTCAGTTTTGAGAAGATACAACCTGTTGTGCTTCTCTATCTCTTTTAGTAGCCTCCACCCAACTCTGAGGCTGAGCCATGAGGACATGGGCCCGAATCTCATCCTTGAGGCCACTGATAAAACACTCTAGGAAAAAGGCATCAAACATGCCTTCTATTCTAAAATCCATGCGCTCAAAGGCAGCTATAAAGTCTTCCACGATCCTAATTGTTTCAACTTTTTCAAATGGCCCAAATGGTTGGTGTTAGTGTCAAAGCATTCTTAAAGCTCTACCACAAAGTGTGTCCAAGCAATCTACCCTTGACGAGAAATTTTTCTCCATTGCCACCGTTGCCAAACTTCTTGATCTATATTGAGAACACCATACTAGAGTTTCGACAAGTCATCTGTAATGTCATATAAACAGAAATAATGTTCCATTTTGGTTACCCAACCTGTGGGGTTTGAGCCATCAAATTTGGTCACATCCACCCATGGAAGGCGTAGGTCACGGTGAAAGGGATTGTTATGAAAGTTATGGGAATGAGAGGATTGGTCACCTTCAATATGTGGAGGTGAGGAAGAGGAAGGTTTATTTGTAGGGATATGCAGTTTGGTGCATAGTGCTGAAAAGAAAAATTCAAGTTGGGTGGTGAGGTCTTGTTTGATTTCCTCCATTGAGGATTACATGGTTGTATTGATGGCAGAAACATTGGCACTGATTTGTTTCACTTCTTGTTGGTTATTGATGAGACCATATTGCAAGGTGTTGAAGCAATCTTCCAAGTCTTGGCTACAGGTATGGGCCATGAGGATGGGCGAACTAAAAAGGGGCGGGCGGGGTCAAAAATTTTGCCGAAAAATGATATGGTTGAATGTGAGAAGGGCGAAGAGATGAATCCAATGGAATAGGTCTCAAATAATGGTGAAAACATTTACAGCTGTGGAGTTATACTCCGATTTGAAGAATACTGCAGAGAGGAAATGCCCAAATGCTTAACTAGAAAGAAATGTGTATTTACTTGGAAACCCGAGCACAGTTGCGCGACAATAGATCTTTTTTGTTTTAATTTGTTTATGTTTATGTCCCCAAGGGTTAGGTATTCAAGGGTTCTACAAACAAGGTTTTTCCCTGTGCTATAGCTCTCTGATATACATGTGGGGTCCAACAATAGTACTCAGCTCAATATCTCAGGGCACTAACTAAGGAGGATGGACTGTACCCTTAGCCGCACTACCTGACTATCCAGGTACTAGAGAGTATCTTCCCGAGTGTTGTTCTCAGGGACATTATAGTAGTTAGGCGGTCAATCGATTTATCTAAAGAGGGCTTCAAGTAATATAGGCCGATACATACATAGGTGTTGTCTGATGTGCTACCACTCAAAGGCGTACCAACAAGCGTTACAAGGGTGGCCAACAAATGTGCGCTTAAGTACCACTTGTATTTCCTACGTGTCTGAATCCCTGAACTGTGGGTTTATGCATGTAACGACAAATATCTGTGAGTTAAAGATGTCAGAATATGTCTCTACCCTGAAAAAATAAATTAACCCCCACTTTCTGCCGACGAAAGTGCTCTCATACCACTAGTAATATACCAAATATAAAATGTATGTAGAACAAAAATAAAATGCTTGAAATGGCAGAATGACAACAATATAACCAGAACATTCACCACAATAGCACTGAAATGATATAAGAATAACAACAGAAATAACACTTTGAATCTGAAAGCAATGTTCACAGGCCTCTTCGAGGGGGCAACCTCTAGTTGAGCAGATCTCTATTACAATAATATCCAATCTAGGGTTCTCATATCCTCGAATCCTATTTATAATAAATATGTCTATTAAAAGAAGCATCTAGAGGAAGATCATTCTAGAAGTGGAAGCTTATATTAGGTCTTCTTACATACACCTTATTCTATTTTATTGAAAGCCCTTATTAATATTGACCTTTATTACATCTAAATATATTGTTCTACCTATGTGTGGGTTAGGACCCTAACATAATCCAAGTGTTATATCAATGAAGCATTATCATCCAATAACTACAGAGTAAATAATAAATGAACAAAAGAACAAACATACACATCCACAATACACCCTTGTTTTATGTGGAAACCCAAATCTGGAGAAAACCACGAAATGTTTTTTCTTATATGTCTTGAAGAACTAAATTCATTTAAAGCACCAACTTCCTTTGTTTTCTAGCTGCAACTGGAAGGAGGCTCCAACCCCCTAGTTTCTCAGGCTACAACCTGAGGGAAGCTCCAACTCCCCAATTCTCTCGCTACAACCAGAAGGAGGCTACAACCCCTAGTTTCTCAGGCTACAACCCCCTATGTTCTCCAACTACAACCAGAAGGTGGCTACAACCACCTATCCTTGCCCCGTCCTACCACCCTGAAGTAGAAGTAGAATTATTGAACCACTGTCAACCTGTCACTATGAGATATACCGCTGTAAACCTGTACCAATAAATATTAACCATGCATCAACCATTCATCAACCTATACCTCAACCTGTAATGAACCTTAGAAAGAACCATCAAAAGAATTTATCCTTCCTTGCAGTTCGGCCTTCTTTTCTTCACCTTCCCTTAGAATTTTGGCTTAGATATCCTTGGTTACCTCAGACACCTATAGATATTAAATATGCTCAAGTGTGATTAAAATGAGATAGACTTTTCTCTTATTTATACTCTCCAAGTAGCTTCCTTAAAAACATATTCTAGGTCACTTGGCCCAAATTTCCTTATTTTAGGGTTAACCCACTTCTAATTTCTCCATTAAATTTATTATTGAAATAATTTATTTTGTATTCACTTTGAATTATAATACACTCATTACTTCACTTTATTATTTAACTTTTACAATCTCTTAAACCAATTTGACTACTTTGACCTTTTGGGGCTTCTAGATGACATATGAGGGTCCTCCAACTTCGTAAGGCCATAACTCGCAAACCATGAGGACTTATGTGACGTTCCACATATCACCATAAATGGAATGAAATGTACTATCCATATAGAATAGTATTATCTGAAAATATATCATAACCCATATCGTTATCCATCAAACACACTTTGGTCCATTACCCAAACCTGGGGTCTCCAACTTCTCATGGCCATAACTCTCTAACCATGAGGAGTTATCTGACATTCCACATACCCCTGAAAATGGAATGACAAACACTATCCATCTAGGATAGTTTACCTGACAAATTCATTGTCCTTCATCTGATTATTCCACAATTAAGCATGGGTTATCTTACTCCACAAAGCATCTTCCCGTGAGGTATTTCACCATAAGGGGACCACTTTGGAGTTCATCTATATTTACTTCTTATCAACCATGACAATAAAATAATGAGTCATCTTTACATCAAACAATATTGGGTCCATTACCCAAACCTTTGTGCTACAGGGCTTTCTTCAAGGGTTGACATCAATGACAACCAACCTTGATCAACAATCTCTCCCTTTGGCATTGATGGAAACACTTTGATGCAATACTGAAATCATATCACTTATGATCCCCCTGGAACTATGCCTCTGTCCTCTGTATATGATAAATTTCCCTATGTCCTCTGCATCCGATAAATCTGCTCCCTATGGAACCATGCCTCTATCCTCTGCAGCTGATACATCTCTCCCCCTTTGTCATCAATGGAAAAGGTATCTTTTCATCCGGGGCTTCTCCCCCTAACTGAAATTTCCTCTTATGATGCTTCCTCGTGTACATCTGAGACATATAAGATAAGCATTCAAAAATCATTCAAAAAGCATTCAGTTTGGAGTAGAAATAACTCCAAGTCTTTGGTGAAGATACTCAAAGGCTTCCCATGGATGTGGTTTTGTAAACCCAAGTCTTGGGTGAAGATACTCAGTTGGGCTTCCCATGGATGTGGTTTTGTAAACATGTCTACTCTGTTCTTCTCAGGCCCACATACCTCAACTTCCCATGTTATTTTCCACAACTTGTTCCCGTAGAAAGTGATAATTGATTGAAACGTTCTTTGTCTTGGAGTGAATCACCTGTGTTTTTGAGATATTGATGGTACTTGTATTATCACAATATATTGAATGGGCTCATCATACTCAACCTCAGAGTATCCGCCAAAGTTTGTCAACTTAAAGAACCTCATGTACAACATGTTGTTATATGGTAACAGCAATTGCCTCGACTGTAGATAGAGATATTGGTGATTGTTTCTTTCTAGCCATGATACCAAACACTCTCATCGGTCATCAATAGAACGTTTCTCCATCGGTAAAGCTTCAATGGGTCAATACAACCTGCCCTTTTTGCATCTGTGTAGGCAATAATCGATAGATCCTTTCCTTTTGGAAAACATAATCCAAACTGCCTCTAGAGATATTCAAATCCTTTACTACTAATACATGTGATTCGGTGCTTCTTGAAATTTTGCCACCTCGGCCCAACTACATTTGCATTATAATCGGCCCTGATGTTGTCACATTATAGTAGGCTGCCAATCATTGACCTATATTGCCTGATATGTAGACTTCAATCATCATCTTTTCAATCCTACAACGTTTGCATGGGGGTGATAATCAGTTTGCAATCTTCCATTTTGAACTCCTTTAGCATTTCTTTGATATACTTGGTTTGAGAAATAAAATTCTTGAGTTTTGATGTCTCCTCAAGTCCTGAAGATGAGTGTCTTCCGTGTAATGACATTTAAAAATTATTATGTCTTTTGAAAATTTATGGTTTAACCTTGCCATCATCACTACCAAAAATAATATCAACATAAACTTCAATTAATAAAATATTACCTTTGACTTTACTCTGATGTAGAGGTTGTTGTCTCCGTGACTATGCAGTGAACTCTCATCAGTATATACTTATCCAAATTGAGTAACAATGCTCTAGTGAGCTCTTTCAGACCCTTTCATATAATTCCTTATTTAATTTACACACATTGTTTGTGTTCTTTGACAACTGAGATCCTTCTGGTTCTTCAATGTAAACTTCTTCTTCAAATTCTCCATTCAAAAGATGATTTTTACATCCATCTAATATAATTTAACATTTTTAGCTTCTAATTCATGCATAAGATAAAGTAAACGGATTACTTCCCCATTCTAGCAACTGGGCAAATGTCTCTTCAAAGCTTATTCCTTCATCATGCCATTTCTCTTCTCTCTCTTCTCTCTTCTCTTCTTTTCAATACCACCTAGCTTTGTTCCTGTAACATGTCCATATTCATTCACTTTATTCATGAAAACCCATCTTGTGCCGATCACATTCTATTCTTTGGTCTTGAACCAATTTCTAAGTGTCATTTTTCTCTATTTGATCCACCTTCATCCATGGCCTTATTCCCAGTAATTCATCCTTGTTGGTTTCTTCAAATGCTTTGGTTCAATTCAGTAGATATGGTGAGCTAGTTGTGTTTAATTTCCGTGAATGGATTTTTCTCTAGTCTCCACTCCTCGTGATCTTTGTTTCCAATAACTGGCTTGAAGCAAGGATTCTTCAGACTCAAGCATAGGTGTCTTTGAGATACTCTTGAACTTGTTTCATGACTGGCCGATTCTCTTATTCATCTTCCTCTTTTTCTACTTTTTCATCTTCTTCTTTGGAAAAGTTCCATTGATTTGTTTTCTTCCTTTGATTATATTCACTGCTTTCATCAATTGTTACTTTGATGCTTTCACAACTTTGTTCAATCTTAGATCGTAAAACTTTTATGCTTTCCTTTTACTTGGTGCAACCAACAAGTATTCATTTGTCCACACAAGAGTCAAACTTTCCCATTTCGCCATCTTCTCTTTTGATGTAGCATTTTCTTTCCAAAACTCTGAAAGTGATTTCATTAGTTGGTCTTCCTTTCCATAGCTCGTAGGGAGTTCTATCAATGTTGTTTCTCTGAGCATTACTCGTTTTTGAATGTGAACTGTTGTATGCACCGACTGCAGGTTCAAAATATATCTATCAATTTGAATCCATTATCATTGCTCAAGCCATTTCTTGTACTATCATATTCTTTCTTTCAACAAAGTCTTATTCTGAGGTGTCTCATAAATCTAAGAATTGCCTTTTTATTCCATGACTGCTACAGTAGTCCATAAATTCCTTTGAAGTGAACTCTCCTCCATTATCAGATCTCAAACATTTGATTCTTGAATCCATCTCATATTCAACCATTTCCTTGTAGATCTTGAAGTTTTCAAAATCTTCTAACTTGTTCTTGAGAAAGAAAACAACAGTCATTCTTGTATAATCATCAACTAAGAGCATTGTCACACACCCACTACAACCACTTAGATTTTTTGTCTTTTCCTTCGAGGAATAGAATCCTTGAGACTTCTATGGGGCCTAGCACATACCCTCTCCTTCCTTAAACTTCCCCAAATGACCACAAGTTGGCCTTAGCGCAAGTACCTTTTACAACTCACGAGTCAGGAATCAAGATCCTTGGCTCCCCTTTCTCCAAACACCAATACCCAAGATGTTATGCAGGTATGGATCCATCCTCACTAGCACCTACTACCAGTAACCATGGGCTAGGCCAAACACTAGCACTACTCGCAACCTCGCCAGTTGAAGTGTTGATTTCTTGTGCTCCTCTTTCATGAATCCTCGAGACGCAAGAATTCAATGTTGCGTGGACTCTCCCAAAGCAACGGGCACATGCCACTTATCAACTGCATAGTTCCCACTTATGGATGGGTTTTGTGCTTGCATGAGCCCTCAACATTCGTCTCTTCATGAATTCCACAATCGAAAGGAAACTCCCTCAAGTTTCAAACCCCTATAGGTGATAACTATGAAAGTTCTGATCCAACGGTCCTCCCGTGCCCTAGATCCAATGGCCACGATTACATCATGATCTCATGAATCACAAGTTCATGCAGTCCTACCCTTGACTACTCTAAGTCGTGAGTCAGTGAAATGCTACTCTCCTTCCCATACAAAGGCTAAGATTGACGGTCATTGGGGCTCCGTCAGATCCTTGGATCTACAGTCCTAGGTCCCATCGCTAATTGCGAAGGCTGAAAGGGGCGAGGTGTTAATGCCTACACTCCTTCTCTTGATACATTGGTTTTGACATATTCGAGGTATTCCTAAAAGGATTTCAACCATTCATTTACCAAATGATAGGGTATTCCCTCTTTCTATAATTGGGCTCGCTATCCCTTCTGAGCTTTGAATCACGAAATTCAACTTCTTAGGGCTTCAAGATCCCACGACTCTGAGACCTTAGAGAACTATCCTTCCTTGCATAAGGTTTCCATACTTAACCATTTATACATAAACCAATGGTGACATATAAACATACACATGCATCCATTATCTCCAGTTTAAAACACCAGGAAATCATTCTACACAGGAATTATTATGGGCATACAAATACAAGCATGCATTCATGATATTTAGTTCAAAATACAAGGTATAAAACACTTATCAAATCTACCTGGTGTGATGCAACTGCTGGGAGGGGTGCTCATTTCCACCCAACCGTAGGCTCAGTGAATCCAAATGGATTTACCACTAGCCACCCTCGAGCTAGACCACGATGCTTTGAGGTTCAGTCTACTATTTCCATCTCAACAGAAAATCAAGGATGAAGGTTACTCTCCTTCTCCTGATACAGGAAAACAATCCAGGACGAAGGTTACTCTCCTTCTCCTGATATAGGAAAACAATCCAGGATGAAGGTTACTCTCCTTCTCCTGATATTCAGAACTCCCTGCATTTCTAGGATTTCTCCAGTCTCTTTTCGTGATCCCCGTGGTGTGCACTGCTCTCTCCTTACCACATTTCCTCTCTTGCCAATTTCTGTCTGCAAGGTTGTGTGTGGTGCGAATTCTTCCATCCTTGGTCTAGTCTGAGGGCTGTTACGGATGGGGAGTTCACCCCCATCCCCTCATTAACTCTTGAGGAGCCTCCCCACCTACCAATCTGACAAGAAATCCATTCCAGGATCAGAGAGCTGCTTTGGTTTGTGAGAAGGTATAAACCAGTATAGTACTGGCTCAGTGGAAGTTAATACAACCATTCCAGGTCCCTTCCACCACCTCTCATTATCCATCGTGGTCCCTTTTTAGCACATCCCTCTCCCAACAGTCAGGCAACACATATTCATAACATAATTTACATTCATCGACCTTTTATACAAAGGTCCATCAAATCAAACATTCACATCTTTGGGTTTTCCATAGTTCTTGGCCAATATAGTTATTTTTACTAAGTGGGGGAAACAGGCTGTTACAATTCACTCCCCCTTAAAGAAACATCATCCTTGATGTTCTTATCTATCAATATGACATGTATGTGTAGAAGTAAACAAAATCAGATATGCTTGTTTCATGCCATCTTCAATTTCCCATGTAGCCTCATCTGGGCCAAAATGTTTCCACTGCACCTTGACCTATGCAATGGTTCAGTTCCTGAGTGGGGTTTCCTTTCTATCCAGTATGCATTGAGGTTTTGGCAGGAATTCTCCCTCCGGTTCCACCTGGATCACAGACTAGTCAATTATATGATTAGAATCATGTACATATCTCTTCAATAATGAAACATGGAAAACATTATGTTCTTTTACTGTGGGAGGAAGTGCTAGCCTATAGGCTACAGGTTCCACTCTATATAGAACTTTGAAGGGTCCACAATACTGAGGGGCCAACTTGGCACAAGCTCCCATCCTCAAGGAGCTCTTCCTAGGCCTAACTATGAGATATACGTGGTCTCCCGTCTTGAATTCTCTCGGAGTTCTCTTTCGGTCCACATAACTTTTCTATCTGTTCTGAGCGACCTTTATATTCTGTTTTATCTGAATCACTTGTTGTTCCATTTATTTCAACATGTCAGGTCCAATAGTAACTCTATTCATGGGATTACTCCAACTAACTGGAGTATTGCAAGGTCTACCATAGAGGACTTCGAAAGGGCTAATCTTCAGGGATTCTTGGTAGCCATTGTTGTAGGCGAACTCTACCAGCGACAGGTAATCTTCCCATTTTTGGGGTTGATGCATTACATGCATACTTAGCATGTCTTCTAATATTTGGTTCACCCTTTCTGTATGTCCATCGGTTTGAGGATGATAAGCTGTGCTAAATAGTAATTTGGTCTCGATTTGACGGGGATAAAATGGGCAGACTTGCTCAATTTATCCACCACTACCATGATGGCATCATTCTGTTTGGTTGATGTTGGTAATCCGATGATGAAGTCCATGGAAACAATTTCCCACTTCCATTCCGGGATTGGTAGAGGTCATAATAATCTTGCTGGGTGTCGGTGTTCTGCTTTAACCTATTCGCATTCTATGCATTTGGCTAGGTACTCAGCTATGTCTTTCTTCAATCCAGGCCAATAGAATTGTTTCCTGGTGGCTGTGATCATCTTCTAGTATGTGGGATGACCATTATAGGGTCTTTTATGTAGTTCAGCCATTATGAACCTCTTCAAGTCATCACATTCTGGAATATACAATCTATTTTTGTAAGTTAGCATACCTCCATCTATCATCTGGTAGCCTTCATATTTTATTCATGTGGGTTCTTGCTCCAGATATGAGGTCACGATCTAGAAGAATGTGTCTGTCTCTTGTGCATTCTTGACTCTTTCCTTGACATTCGTCTCGCAGGTGCTCACTACTACTAGATGAATTGTTTTCGTACTTCTACTAAGGGCATCAACCACCTTATTTTCCTTTCCCTTGATATGATTGATTTCGAAATCAAACTCACTAAGAAGGGCTATCCACCTAGCTTTTCTAGCATTGAGTTTTAGTTGGTCAAATAGATATCGCAATCCACAGTGGTTTGTCATAAGTACAAATTTTCTTCCCAGGAGGTAATGCCTCCACATTTTTAAGGCGTGCACTATGGTAGCCAGTTCTAGATCATGGGTCACATAGTTGACTTCGTGCTCATTCAATTTTCGGGATTCATAGCAGACTACACTTCCTCCTTTCATAAGGACTCCTCCGAGCCCTTCCTTGCAGGCATTTGTGCACACAAGGAAGTCATCTTCACGATCGACTATCTTCAACATGGGTGTGTGGGTCAGTAGATGTTTTAGGGATTTAAATCTTTCTTCACATTCTTGTGTCCACGTGAATTTAGCCCCCTTCTTCTGGAGGGAAATGATTGGGCAACCAATCTTGGAAAATCCTTTTATAAATCTCCTATAGTATCCTGCTAATCCCATAAAGGATCTGATAGCTAAAACATCCTTTGGAGTAGTCCATTCCATGATAGACTTGGTCTTGTCAGGGCCTACTACTACTCCTTCTTCAGATATGACATGACCCAAGTAATGTATTTTCTTTTGGAAAAAGGCGCACTTGCTAAACTTGGCATATAGCTAATGTTCTCTTAACACTTGAAGCACGAGTCTAAGATGTTCCTCATGTTCCTCTCTATTTTTGGAGTAAATTAATATATCGTCAATAAAAACCAGTACAAATTTGTCTAGGAATTTGTTGATCACATTGTTCATTAAGCACATAAAAGTGGTAGGGGCATTGGTTAATCCGAATGGTACTACCACAAATTCATAGTGACCATATCTCATCCTGAAGGCAATTTTGTGGATGTCTTCACCCTTGATTCAGACTTGATGGTATCCATATCTCAAGTTAATCTTTGAGAAGATGGAAGCACCTCCCAACTGATTGAATAGGTCATTGATCCTAGGTAAGGGGTACTTGTTCTTTATGGTTACCTTGTTTAGTTGTATATAATCTATACATACTCGGAGGGTACCATATTTATTCTTTACAAATAGAACTGGTGCTCCCCATGGAGACACGTTGGGTCAGATATAGATTTTTCCCATCATTTCTTTTAGTTGTAATTTAAGCTCAACTAGCTCAGGTGTGCTCATCTTGTAGGGTGTCCTAGACACTGGCACCGCTCCCGGTGCAAGTTCTATCGAGAAGTCAATGTCCCTTCTTGGAGGTAGACCTAGTACCTCTTCTGGAAATACATCTCTATATTATGTTAGTGTGGGGTGGTCTTTGAGGCTTGGTTTGTCATATTTAGCCGATTCTAACACCTGTATCACATAAAGTAGGCATCCCTTTCTGCAATACTTTCTCATTTCAAGGGATGATACTCGTCTCACCGAGATAGGTTTTTGGATCCCTCGAAGGGTTATCCTTCTTCCTTCTTCACCTACACACTCTAAAGTTTCATGGTAACAATCCAATCTGGCTTTATATGTGGCTATCTAGTCCATTCCAATCAACAAGTCATATGATCCTAGGGGTAGTATGTTAAGGGTTGCCTGGGTGGGGAATTCACCCATAGTGAATTGGCAAGATGGTATGGCTTCCGCTACCTTTCTTTTCGTGCCAATGGCTAACTGTACCATCCATGGCTTGGTGTGTTTATGTGGCTATAATTTACACTTATCAACAGCCTTAGGAGCTATATAACTCAAATTTGAGCCAGGGTCAATTAGAATAGACACTAGATGGTTGGTGATCGTACCTTCCATCTCCACCACTGAAGACTGGTGGTCAACTTCTTTATTATCCAAGGCTGCATAAATTTGCATCACACTCTTGGCCACATCATTGACGGTGGTAGCTTCTTGAACATTGTAAATTCTCCAACTATTCTGTTGCCGGTGCGGGCAGTCCCTCAGTAGATGTTCTTCTCCACAACAACCACATTTCAAGGGTTCTCTCTTTGGGTTATCAATCTTTCCTGGGGTAGATCCAGAATGTTTATTTTCGCTCTGGGAGGGGAAATTATGATGGTGTGCACTTCGGGTTGGGAAGCTCATCCTTGAGTCCTTCTTATAGTTTTTAAATATTGGGGATTTAAACCCCATTTTTCTGGAATCCTGAACTATTCTTCTGCTTCCAGTTTTTGCGAGGTTCTGTCCGATGCCCCAACTATTCGTAACAATATCTTGCCTTTCGGATAGTGTCTTCTAGGTTCTTTGGCTCGTCAAACTCAATCCTTCTTTGATAGTCCTTAGGTAGTCCACTGATGAATCGTTGAACCTTTTCCTTCTCTACTTTTATATAGGGTACGTATCTCAGCAATTCGAGGAATCTGCTGACATATTCCTCTATGGTGCATTTCCCTAGCTTGAGTTCATAAAATTCTTTAGCCTTTTCGTCGAAATACTTTTCTGACAAATACTTCTTTCTGAAGTATTTCTCAAACTGTTCCCAAGATAGGTCCTCTTTGTGAATCCCTTTTACATTCTTAAGGTCTTCCCACCAAATGGAAGCCTTTCCATTCAAGTTGAAAGTGGCTACTTGGGCCTTCAAATTTTTTGAGAAGTCATGGACTCTAAAATACTTCTTTAGTGTAAGCAGCCATGCCTCCGCTTCCTCCCCTTTATTTATTTCACCATCGAAAGAGGGTGGTTTGGCCTTCTTGAATTCTTCAAGATTGTGACTCTTGGAATGATTTCGCTTCTTCCATTTTTTTTGGTAATAAGAACTAGTTCTGCTACTAGAATATCCTTCCAAGTCACCAGTTTCCTTTCCAGAGGAATCGTCAGACGCTTGTCCCTTATCTCTGAGGTGGACCTTTCTTGAGGTGCTCTTCCCAATGTGGCCACTTGAAAGACCACATTTCCGTATCCCAGGTGGACTTCGACTTTTCTTTGTCTATCGTCAATCTGCGTGACTAGTGTCAGGTTCATGCTGTAATTGTCTTTGTATGTCGATTAAACTCAGCAGTAAGACTACATTAATTTTTGTATGCTTCTCTTGCACCTTTATCAACCTCTCGTTGTCGGCCTTGCAGTTCTGTAGTTCGACCATGAGGCTTCTCACAATATCAACTAGATCGGGAGGGGTCTCTACCTCTCTCCTTTCATCAGAATCTTCATCTCTGTTGTGGGAGCCATCCCCCACTTCTTGGTGCATCACCATTCGATGCGTCTGTAGTTTCTCATTGTTGATCGTCTGCTTGTTGTGCAAGAAAAATGCTTATTGTTAGTCAACATTATATTCATTCACAATCAATGCATAATTCATACTTTTCAAATGCACACATAGTAGGAATTTTCATTCTTAACTTCGGCTTTTAATAAAGGGGTTAAGATAGAGGGTTACTCCTTTTAAGAGTACTTCAAATGGAGTTTCTGTGCAACTCGTTCATGAGCCCAAGCAGGCCAAGTGATTTAACCATGCTCTGATACCAATTTTTCACACACCCACTACAACCACTTAGATTTTTCATCTTTTCCTTAGAGGAACAGAATCCTCGAGACTTCTATGGGGCCTAGTGCAGACCCTCTCCTTCATTAAACTTCCCTAAATGACCACAAGCTGGCCTTAGAGAAAGTTCCTTTCACAAATCGCGAGTCGCGAATCAAGATCCTCAGCTCCCCTTTCTCCAAACACCGATACCCAAGATGCTATGCGGGTATGGCTCCCTGCTCACTAGTGCCTGCTACCTGTAACTGTGGGCTAGGACAAACAATAGCACTACTCACAACCTCACCAGTTGAGGTGCTGAGTTCTCGTGCTCCTCTTTTGCAAATCCCCGAGACGCGAGAAGTCAATGTTGTGTGGACTCTGCCAAAGCGACGTGCACACGCCACTTGTCAACCATGCAATCCCCACTTATGGATGGGTCGCATGCTTGCACGATCCCTCGATGTTCAAATCTTAGCGACTTCCACAATCGAAAGGAAGCTCCCTCAAGTTTTGATCCCCTAATAGGCGATAGCTATGAAAGTTTTGATCCAACGGTCCTCTCGGACCCTAAATCCAACGACCACAATTACGTCGCGATCTCGTGAATCCTGAGTTCATACAATCCTACCCTTTACTACTCCAAGTCGCGATTCAGTGAAATGATACTCTCCTACCCATACAAAGGCTAAGATCGACAGTCATTAGGGCTCCGTCAGATCCTTGGATCTACGGTCCTAGGTCCCATCGCTACTTGCGAAGGATGAAAGGTACGAGGTGTTAACGCATGTGATCCTTCTCTAGATCCATCGGTTTTGACATATCTGGGGTATTCCTGAAAGGATTTTGACCGTTCGTTTACCAAA
Organism: Picea sitchensis; assembly: GCA_010110895.2. NCBI lineage: Eukaryota > Viridiplantae > Streptophyta > Pinopsida > Pinales > Pinaceae > Picea > Picea sitchensis. The sequence continues at coordinate 168,786 of SNQJ01S0055145.1, forward strand.
TGATAGGGTATTCCCTCTTTATATAATTGGGCTCGCTATCCCTTCTGAGCTTTGAATCACGAAATTCAACTTCTGGGGGCTTCAAGCTCTCACGACTCCGAGACCTTGGAGAACTATCCTTCCTTGCATAAGGTTTCCAGACTTAACCATTTATATAGAAACCAATGGTGACATATAAACATACGCATGCATCCATTATCTCTAGTTTAAAACACCAGGCAATCATTCTACACAGGAATTATTATGGGCATACAAATACAAGCATGCATTCATGATATTTAGTTTGAAATACAAGGTATAGAACACTTATCAAATCTACCTGGCATGATGCAACTGCTGGGAGGGGTGCTCGTTTCCACCCAATCGTAGGCTCAATGACTCCAAACAGATTTACCTCTAGCCATCCCTGAGCTAGACCACGATTCTTTGAGGTTCAGTCTCCTATTTCCAGCTTGACATAAAATCAAGGACGAAGGTTACTCTCCTTCTCCTGATGCAAGAAAACAATCTAGGAAAAAGGTTACTCTCCTTCTCCTGAAACAGGAAAAAAATCCAGGACCAAGGTTACTCTCCTTCTCCTGATATTTAGAACTCCCTGTGTTTCTAGGGTTTCTCCAGTCTCTTTTAGCGATCCCCTTCGCGCGCACTGCTCTCTCCTTACCACATTTCCTCTCTTGCCAATTTCTGTCTACAAGGTTGCGTGTGGCATGAATTTTGTCGTCCATGGTCAGATCTGAGGGTTGTTACAGATGGGTGGTTCACCCCCATCCCCTCACTAACTCTTGAGGAGCCTCCCCACCTACCAATCTGACAGGAAATCCATTCCAGGATCAGACAGTTGCTTTGGTTTGTGAGCAAGTATAAACTAGTATAGTACTGGCTCGATGCAAGTTAACGCAACCATTCCAGGTCCCTTCCACCACCTCTCATTAGCCATCGTGGTCTCTTTTTATCACATCCCTCTCCCAGCAGTCATGCAACACATATTCATAAAATAATTTACATTCATCGACCTTTTATACAAAGGTCCATCAAGTCAAACATTCACATCTTTGAGTTTGCCATAGTTCTTGGCCAATATAGTTATTTTTACATACTAGAGGAAAAAGGGTATTACAAACATAAAGTATTTTTCACCTTTTAAGCTCTTTGTTGTAGTTGGTCCAACTAGATCATTGTGCACAATTTCTAGTGGTATTGTTGTTGAATATTCCTTTGATTTGAACATGGTCTTTGTTTTCTTTCATTGTTGAAAATGCTTGCATAAAGTGTTGGTTTTTTTCGTGATTTGGGGAATTTCTCTGACTACTTCTCTTTTGTTAACTTTGACAAGGTTATCAAAATGCATGTGATCCATTCTTCTATTCCATAGCCAAATTTCATCTTCCTTTTATAGACAACACTTTTCATTTCCAATTTCACTTAACACATATATGTTGTTTGAAGTTCTTGCAGCTATACCGACCAATTTCCCTGAACCTTTTTTTCTTATCTCACACCTTTCTAAAGAGAAAGTAAGTTTATGACCTTGGTCACACATTTGACTCACACTTAGAAGATTATGTTTCATATCTTCTACCAGTAGAACATTTTTTTCCTTTCATTCTTGTTCCCAATTCAGACTGTGCCTTCTCCAATGATTTTGGATGAATTATCATTTTCGAAGGAGACTGATCCATCTTTTTCTTTTCGTAATGTAATAAATTTGTCTTTATCACATGCCATGTGTTTTGAATGTCCACTATCCACATACCAACCATGTTTCTTCTACTTAGCTTGCAGAGTGATTGTGCATTCTTCATTGTTATACTGATCTTGCTTTCTTATCCATGTCATTTTCTGAGGTTCTTGTCTGTGACTGTTGTTATTCTGTTGAGTTTCTTTAGAACGAACTGTCGTTCTACAATCCTTGGTCATGTGTCTAAAATTGTTGCATTTGTAGCATTCCACTTAAGGCTCAAAGATTCAAATTCAAACCTATTGTAACTTCTTCTTTGTGTGTCACTAGGTCTCCTTGAATAATCCCTTTGTGTATAACTCTCAAAGTTGTTACTATTCTTGTTGTTAGCTTTACAATTCACAGCTTTATGTCCAAAATTAGTACATGCATAACATAAACCAAAAATATAGTTTGATACATGCGAGTTGAAGATCCTTTGAAAGGAGGTGCTCTTATGAATCCTTCTTCTTCTTGAGGCCTATCTATCTGTTGTTGATTCCGAAATCGAAATCTTCTTGGTGGAGGACTATCCCTGTAATCTTCCTTGTATATCTTCCTATCCTCCTTGATTTTTTATGCATAGCTCTTTGGATTTGTTTCTTGCTCTGTTGTTTTGGAGCTTGATCCATTTTCTATCTAATTGTATCCAAGTTTGGACTTATCAAGATGAGATTTTTGACTGTTGATAATGTCATCTAGAACTTTTGAGCTATTCTACATATTTTTCTTTTGAATATCCTTTCTTAGTGTGACAAACTTTGCTTCCAAGTTTCCAGTGATCTTGTCATTTTCTTCTAGTTGTTCTTTGAGTTCTTATTCAATTCTTTTATCTTCTTCTATTTGAACCTTCAATTTTGTGATCATTTGTTCTAGTTCTCGAGTGTCCTTTTTCTTGTCTAGTTATGCTTGTAGTTTCTTGTTTTTCTTCTTTTCTCTTCTGATAGCTTCTATGGCACACATTAATTCTTCTCGATAGTCAACTTCTGCCTCTTCAATTTATTCTTCGACTTCTTCACATTCTTCTTTGGCTTCTTCATACTCTTTTTCAGAGTCTTCTTTGTCAGATTCTTCTATTGCCATGAATAGAACTCGTCCTGTCTCATTGTCACTGACTTCATCTTCATCTGATGATGAGATGTCTTCTTTGGTGTATACGATTTTCTTGAAAACTTTCTTTGTAGCTCTTTTTCTTTTATATGTGTGTTTTCCTTTTGAGTAACCTTCATCATTTCTCTTTTTCTTATGAGGGCATTTGTTAGAAAAATGAACAATACCATCACAATTAAAACAAATTAAAGGGAGCTTACCTCTATACCTACCATTGGTTCCCTTGTTCAGTCTTGTTCCTTTTTATTTTTCTTTGATCTTTTGGATGCCTTGAAGGTTGCTTCTTTTACATCTAGATTTTCCTTCTCAGTTCTCATTTCATATGCTATGAAGATTCCATGCAGTTCATCCATGCTTATTGAGCCTAGATTCGATCTTTCTTCTAGTGTTGATATCTTAGGGTTGAATATCATAGGAAGAGATCTTAGTATCTTTTGAACAATTACAGATTCTTCAATTTCTTCTCCCAATCCTATGATTGCATTTACTGTTTCATCGAACAGTAAGAAGTAGGCCGCAATATCTTCATCTTCCTTCATTTTTAGTTGTTCGAACTGACCTTTGTAAGTCTGAAGCTTTGTTGCTTTGACTTTTGTATCTCCTTCATAAATATTTTGAAGCTTGTCCCAAATCTCTTTAATGGATTTACAGTGTGCAACTTTGGTAGTTACCATATCACTGAGACCATTCAAAAGTGCATTTGTGGCTTTGGAATTATTTTCACCGAGTTTTACTACTTTTTCATTTGTTGGTGGAATTGCTAGTGTTGTGTATCCATCTACAATTGATTGCCAAACTTGAAATCCCTGTGCCTGTATATATGTCATCATCCTTATTCTCCAAAAAACATACTTTTGTCCATCAAACTGTGGTATTCCATTTTTATATGAGTTGGTACTCTCCATGATCTACCTTTCAGTGGTTAAACTGATTTCGGAAGGAACCTGCTCTGATACCAATT